>CAUYLG010047043.1:0-61031 GCA_963573385.1 Cacajao melanocephalus | reverse complement strand
GAAGGAAGGAAGGAAGGAAGGAAGGAAGGAAAGAAGGGTGAAAAGAATCTAGAGTAACCAAAACTATCTTGAAAAAGAAAAGCCTAGTCAGATGACTTACACTACATGATGTCAAGACTGTGGTAGCCAGCCTACAAGATGGCCCCCAATGACTGATCCCCGTTTCCTGATATTCACATTCTTGTGTAGTGCCTTTCCACAGTGCATCAGGGTTGGTCTTTGTGGTCAATAGAATATGGCAGAAGTGGTGGTATGTTGCTTCTGAGATTGTTATAAAAGACACGGTGACACCCATCTTAGTGTCTCTTTTTCTCTCTCTCTCTCATTCTCCCTTTCTGGCCACTTGTTCTGAGGAAAGCCAGATGCTCCATCCTAAATAGCCCTGTAGAGAGGCCCATAGGATGAGGAACTGACGCCCCTGAACAATAGCTGGCAAGGAATCGAGGCTTCTCCCAACAGCTACATTAGAGGCTTGAAACAGACCCTCCATTTTCAGTCCAACATTTGGGTGACTGCAACTCTGGGCAATAGCTTCATTGCAACCTCAGGAGATCCTATGAGAGAACTACCGAACTTGGCTGCTCTCAGATTCCCGACCCTCAGGAACGGTGTGAAATGATAAGTGTTTGCTGTTTAGCACTGCTGCATTTGGGGATAATTTGTTATGCAGCAAATAGATGTATTTGCTATAGATAATGAATATAAAGACTTACTTTTAACCAACAGTATTCAAGACAGTGTTGTATTGATGTAAGGATTGGCAAGGAGATCAGTGGAACACAAAGGAGTCCAGAAATAGAACTCACACACATATACTCCATTGATTTTTGACAAAGGCATCGCTATAACTCAATGAGGAAAAAAATTGTCCTTCCAAAAAATGGCTGTAGAAGATAAATGGCCTTCACGATAAAACACAGCTAATATTTTGAAGTAATAAGGATTTCTTAGGGTAATAAAGGCACAGTGATGATTAATTTGGGGTCAACTTGACTGGACCATGAGGTACCCAGATATTTGGCCAAACATATTCTGGTGTGTCTATGAGGGTATTTCAGAGTTATTAATATTTGAATGGGTAGACCGAGTAGAGCATATTTCCCACTCTATTGTGATGCCTTTTATTCAGTCGATTGAAGCCCAGAATAAAACAAAATGATTGAGTAAGAGGGAACTTTTTTGGCCTGACTGCTTGAGTTGGGACTGGTCATCTTTTGCCCTGGGACTAGAACATAAGGCCATCAACTGTCCTGGGTCTCCAGCTTCAACTCTTGGGACTTCTCAGCCTCCACTAATAACATGAGTCAATCCCTTATATTAAATATCTCTCTAGCTATATATATACACACACATATGTATGTGCATACAAAAACAAAAATATATATATATATATATATATATATATATATGTAAATATGCTATTGGTTTTGAGAACCTTAATACAGGTACTGATCACAAAAGAAAATAAAATTGCCATATTGGATCTCATCAAAACTAAAAACTTCTGCTCCTCAAGAATACCATTAAAAAATGAAAAAGCAAACAGAATGAAAGAAACATTTACTTAACAGGAGATTTGTGTCTAAAATATATAAAGAATTCCAACAACTTAATAGCTAAAAAGATAAAACATTGCATTAAAAATAGATAAAAGATTTGGATAGAACTTCATAAGACACACAAACTGTCAGAAGCACATGAAAAAGTGATCAATGTAATTATTCATCATGAATATGCCGATCAAAACAACAATGAGAAATTATTTCACACTGATTAAAATGGTTAAAAGTACGCACACAACGTTGGAGCACCCAGATTTATAAAACAAGTACTTCTAGACCTACGAAAAGACTTAAATAATCACACAATAATGGTCGGGGACCTCAACACTCCATAGAAAGCCTTAGATAGGTCATCAAAACAGAAAACTAACGAAGAAATCCTGGACTTAAATTCAACACTTGACTAATTGGGCATAGGAGACATCTACAGAATAGACCAACCCTCAATCACAGAATATACGTTCTTCTCGTCTGCACATGGAACATTCTCTAAGACCCACCATAAGCTTGGCCGTAAAGCAAGTCTCAATAAATTTTTTAAAAATCAAATTTATGCAAAGCATACTATCAGACCACTATCAAATAAAAATATAAATCAATACTGAGAAAATTTTTCAAAATCACAAAATTACATGGACATCAAACAACTTGCTCCTGAATGACTTTTGGATAAACAATAAAATTAAGGCAGAAATAAAAAATTCTTGAAATAAATGAAAAAGAGACACAACATATGAAAATCTCTGGGATGACACAAAAGCAATGTAGGGAGGAAAGTTTACACTGCTGAATGCCCACACCAAGAAGTTAGAAAGATCTCAAACTAACAGCCTAACATCACACCCAGGGAACTAGAAAAAAGGAACAAACTACCCCAAAGCTAGCAGAAAGAAACAAAGAAGTAAAACCAGAGAACATTGAGACCCAAAAACTCATACAAAGAATCAATGAAACCAAAAGCTGTTTCTTTGAAAGAATAAACACTATTGATGGACTGCTAGCTAGATTAATAAAGAAAGCGAGAGAAGATCCAAATAAGCACAATCAGAAATGACAAAGGTGGCATACAACTGACCACACAGAAATACAAAAGATCTTCAGAGACTACTATGAACATCTCTATGCACATGAACTAGAAAATCTAGAGGAAATTGATGCATTCTTGGAAACACACAATCTCCCACGATTGAACCAGGAAGAAATTGAAACCCTAAACAGACTGATATTGAATTCCAAAATTGAATTAGTAATAATAATAATAATAATAACCACCAAAAAAAAGCCTCAGACAAGAGAGATTCACAATAGAATTCTTCCAGACATACAAAGAAGAGCTGGTACCAATTCTACTGAAATTATTCCAAAAAATCTAGGAGAGACTTTTCCCTAACTCATTCTATGAAGTCAGTATCATTCTGGTACCAAAACTTAGAAGAGACACAATGAAGAAAAGAAAACTACAGGCCAGTACACCCGATGAACCTAGTTATGAAAATCCTCAACAAAACACTAGCAAATCAAATCCAACAGCACATCAAAAAGGTAATTCACCATGATAAAGTAGGCTTCACTCCTGAGACACAAGGTTGATTCAACATACACAAATAAATAACTGTGATTCACCACATAAACAGAATTTTAAAAACAAAACTACATGATCATGTCAATAGATGTGGATACAGTTTCTGATAAAATCCACATCCCTTCATGATAAAAGAATACATCAAAGAAACCAAGCACAAGAGGAACATATCTTAAAATAAGAGCCATCAATGACAAACCCACAGTCAACATCTGTGGAAAAACTGAAAGTATTCTCCTTGAGAACTGGCACACAACAAGAATGCCCACTCTCACCACTCCTATTCAACATAGTACTGTAAGTCATAGCCAGAGTAGTCAGTTGAGAGAGAAATAAAAGGAATTCAAATAGGAAAAGAAGAAGTCAAATGGTCTCTCATCATGGACGATATGATTCTATACCTGGAAAACCCTAAAGTCTTCACCAAAAAGTTCCTGGAACTGATAAATGACTTCTGTAAAGTTTCAGGATACAAAAATCAATGTACAAAAATTAGAAGCATTTCTATACACCAATGATATTCAAGCTGAGAGCCAAAATCAAGAATTCAACTGCATTTATAACAGCCACAATAAAATAAAATACCTAAGAATACATCTACCCAAGGAGGTGAAAGATCCCTACCAGGAGAACTACAAACCACTACCAAAAGAAATCATAAGTGACACCAACAAATGGAAAGACATTCCATGCTCATGAATTGGAAGAATCAATATTGTTGAAATGGTCATATTGCCCAAAGCAATATACAGATTCAACACTATTCCTTTCAAGATACCAATGTCATTTTTCACAGAATTAGAAAAAAATGGTTCTAAAATGTATATGGAACAAAAAAAAAAAAAAAAACCTGAATAGCCAAAGCAATTCTAAGCAAAAAGAACAAAGCTGGAGGCATCACATTAGCCAATATTGAACTATACTATAAGGGTACAATAACCAAAACAGTGTGGTACTGGTACAAAAACAGACATATAGACCAATGGAACAGAATAGTGAGCCCAGAAATAAAGCTGCAGATCTATAGCCATCTGATCTTTGGCGAAGTTGACCAAAAAAAAAAAAAAAAAAATCAAAAAACAAAACAAAACAAAAAATCAATGGGGAAAGGACTTCCTATTCAATAAATGGTGCTGAGACAGCTGGCTAGCCATATTCAAAAGACTGAAACTGGACCCCTGCCTTTGATCATATATAAAAATTAACTCAAGATGGATTAAAGATTTAAATGTAAGACCTCAAACTATAAGAATCGTAGAAGAAAACCTTGGAAACACCATTCTGGACATTGACCTTGGGAAATAATTTTTGACTAAGTCCTCAAGAGCAGGGGTCCCCAGCTTTTTTGACATCAGGGACTGGTTTTGTGGAAGACAATTTTTCCATGATGGTGGGGCAGGCTGTGGGTGGTTTCAGGATGAAACTGTTCCACCTCAGATCATCAGGCATTAGATTCTAATAAGGAGCATGCAACCTAGATCCCTCTCATGTGCAGTTCACAATAGAGTTCACACTCCTATAAGAACCTACTATCACTGCTGATCTGACAGGAGGTGGAGCTCAGGTGGTAATGCTCTCTTGCAGCTCCCCTCCTGCTGTGCAGCCAGGTACCCAATGAACCACAGATCAGTACCAGTCCACAGCCCAGGGGTTCGGGACTTCTGCTCAAGAACAATTTCAACAAAAACAAAAATTCACAAGTGGGACCTAATTAAACTAAAGAGTTTCCGCACAGCCAAAGAAACTATCAACAGTGTAAGTGGACAATCTACAGAGTGAAAGAAAATATTAGCAAACTATGGATCCAACGAACGTCTAATATTCAGAATCTGTAAGGAACTTAAACAATTGCACAAGCAAAAAGCAAATAACTCATTAAAAAATGAACATAAGACATGGACACTTCTCAAAAGAAGACATACAAGTGACCAAGAAACATGAAAAAATGCTCAACATCACTAAACATCGGAGAAATGCAAATCAAAGCCACAATGAGATAACATCTCCCCCCAGTCAGAATGGCTACTACTAAAAAGTCAAAAAACCACAGATGCTGCAGAGTCTGCAGAAAAAAGGAAACGTACACTCTTGGTGGGAATATAAATTAGTTTAGCCACTGTGGAAAGCAGTTTGTAGATTTCTCAAAGAACTGAAAACAGAGCTGCCGTTCAACCTAGCAGACCCATTACTGGATATTTATCGAAAAGAAAATAAATTATTCTACCAGAAGACATACGCACACGTGTTCATCATAGCACTATTCACCATGGCAAAGACATGAAATCAACCTAGGTGCCCATCAACAGTTGGAATACTATGCAACCATGATAAAAAAATGTCCTTTGCAGCAACATCTATGCAGCTGGAGGCTGTTATCCTAAGTGTAGTAATGCAGAAATAGAAAAACAAACACTACATGTTCTCACTGATAAGAGTTAAGCACTGAATGCTGATGGAGATGGTAACAAGAGAAACTGAGGATTACTAGAGTGGGGAGAGAAGGAGGCAGACAAGGTTGAAAAAGTAACTATTGGGTACTATTCTGGGTACTTGTGTAATGGGGTCAATTAGACCCAAACTCCAGCATCACACAATATTTACAGTAAAAAAACTACACATGTACCTCCTGGATCTTAAAGAAAAGTTGAAATTACTGAACAAAAATGGTTAAAAGTAAAATGCTTAATATTAAGTGAGAATGTAGAACAACTGGACCCTTCACACATTATTGGTGGGAGTATAAAATGCTACAACTCACTTTGGCAAAAGTTCTGATAATTTCTTATAAAACTAAACATATACCTCACTATAATCCAATTCTACTCTTAGATTTTTACCTAAGAGAGGTAAAAAACATATATACACAGAATTATTTCCATAAAAACATTTATAACAACTTTATCATAATAAATAGAACCTGGATATAAGACACATACCCATCAATAATCAAACAGCCAAACAAATTGCAATATATTCATACAAGTACTACTCAGCAAAAAATAAAAATAAGAAGCAAACAAACAAAACACCCAAAAACATAGTATTAATATATGCAGCAAAATGAATGAATCTCAAAAATATTATATTGCAACAAAAAACCCAGACATAAAAGAGTATATACAGTACATATTACAATGAGATAATTTCTCATGGCTATTATCAAGAAGACAAAAGGTAAGCATTGGTAAGAAATGGAGAAAAGGGAACACTTGCACACTGTTGGTGGGAAATTGGTACAGCCATTATGCAAAACAGTATGTGGATTTCTCAAAAAATTAAAAATAGAACTGCCATATGATTTGGCAATCTTACTTCTGGGTATAGATCCAAAGAAAATGAATGCATAAAATGAGTGAATGAATGAATGAATGAGAGATGTCTGCACTCCCATGTTCATTGCAGCATTACTTACAATAGTCAAAAGATGTAATCAATCTAATTGTCTGCTGATGGGTGAATGGATAAAGAAAATGTGGTATACATAATGGAGTATTAGTCCATCTTTAAGAAGAAGGAAAAGAAGAAAATTTTGCCATTAGGGATAACACGGATGAACCTGGAAGAGACTCTTTGAGAATAAGGAGAGTGTGGAAAGAGAGCAGCCCAGCCAGGCGCAGTGGCTTGTGCCTGTGATCCCAGCACTTTGGGAGGCTGAGGTGAGTGGATTACTTGAGATCAGAAGTTCGAGACCAGCCTGGCCAACATGGTAAAACCCCATCTTTATTAAATATACAAAAATTATCAGGGCGTAGTGGCTTATGTCTGTAGTCACAGCTACATGGGAGGCTGAGGCAGGAAAATCACTTGAACCTGGGAGGCGGAGGTTGTAGTGGTCCAAGAGCATGACCATGGCACTCCAGCATGGGCGACATGGCGAGACTCAATCTAAAAAAAAAAAAAAAAAAGAGAGAAAAGAGAAAAAATAAACACAAAAGAAAGAGAGAGAAAGAAAGAAAGAAGAGAAGAAAAGAAAGAAAGAAAGAAAGAAAGAAAGAAAGAAAGAAAGAAAGAAAGAAAGAAAGAAAGAAAGAAAGAAAGAAAGAGGAGCCCAAATGGAAAAGAAACACAAGTGAAAGAGAGAGTTGTTCACTTGGCATTGGATCATACGCTGCCTTGGATTCTTTACCCTTCTCCTATGCCTTCTCCTTACGATGAGATTCAAACTCTTTAAGGGTAGTGATGTGTCTCATAAACCTTTGCATTTCCCAAAGCTCCCTGTACTGTCTGATATACAGACAGAGGGACAGAAATGAGAGGGAGTTGTGATTTAGAATATTTTCCACTAGATTTTACATGTCATGCCTGGAATGGCTGACTATAAATTTCATGAGAACCAAGACTTCTATGTTTCCCAGAGCCTAGCACAGCACCTGACACATAGAATAGTAAATATTCATTGATTAGCTGAAATGTACACTAGAGAGAAAAATAAATGCTCTCTTCTCAAGGCCCTATTGTCTCCCCACCACCATCTCTTAGCAGTGGAAATGTTTAAATATGCTTTTTGTTGTTTTACAGCCCTTTGCATTGAAATTGGGTGTGTTGTTATCACATTTCATTAGCTATTCCTCATACCAGCTCTGTGAGGTTGGCGCTGTTATCTACATTTTACAGGCAAGGGCGCTAAGAGGTGAAACAACTTGCCTGGGATCAGATGGCAAAGTGAGCTGCTGGAAGAAGTGGATTTCAGTGTACACCTTTGCCTTCCAGCCTGCTCGGCTAGTCCACAGAGATCTGTGACTTTGATCACGATCACAAAATGTAGACTTTCTATGTTAGAGTTTGAAAATCATTTTAATGACACTAATGCCAGAAAAGAGAATGAGGTCAGATTTTAATTCTTTGATTATTTTTTATGAGGAGGCTTTTTAGATACTTTAATTGGGCTGCCTAGACCTAAGGTCCTTGCAATGTTCGCCCTGTCCAGAGATGCAGCACCATTATTTCCTCCTCAACTGCACGGCCTCTCTGAAGTCCCGCTTTCTTCAGCACACCCATATAATGGAGCCTTTAAACAATATTTAAATAGGAGTAAAATAATTTCATGAAATTGGAAGGGATTCAGGGCTTATCTATGTAAGAAAAATTTAACATGGCCCATGAACGTCCTAAAATTCTATGTATAAACAATTATGAGTGGAGATGCATATGGCTTGTTTTTTTTTTTTCCTGAGAAGTTTTTCGGATCATTCTTTTTAAAAAAAAAGTGGTCATTCCCTTAACAGACTGGGAAATTGAAGTTCAGCAAGCTTAAGAAACTTGCCTTAAGCATCACACAGCAAGGCAAGAACAGTGCTCAGTCCAGAACCTCAGCTCTCCCCTTGAGACAGCAGAACTGTGACCATTATCTTGATTCCTGGAACATGCATTTAGCTTGAAGAATTACACCCATGGGCTCTTTAAGCCATTTACTTTATTCTAAAGAATAGGCTTCCCCAAAATGGTATTCTCTATCAAGATAAAGCCACTGGCACTCCCCTGAGGACAATTGGCTGAGGGAGCTCTTTTTATTAAGGGAAAGGTTATCCTTTCCCTTAATAGCAGAAAGGAGCAACAGCAGTTTCCAGAATTCCCAGTTCTGATAACTCTGCCCAATGTAATTAACAATCCTATTATTGCATCACCCACTAAGTCCCTATGCGATACCAGATGATTCAATTAAGACAAGTGATTTTCGACCTTGGCAGCACTTTAGATTCACCCAGAAGAGCTTTTAAAGATCCCCGTGCCCATGGCCACATCACACCCTGGACCAATTAAATCCCAATCCCTGGAGGAAGGACTCAGGCAAGGGTTTTGTTTTGTTTTGTTGCTTAAAGATCCTCAAGTGACTCCAATGTGCAGCCAAAGTTGAGAACCACTAATAGAAGCAAGAGAGGAAAAGAAATCATATTTCTAAGGCACCTATTACATACCAGGTGCTTTACGTGTGTTAGTCACTTTACGTGAGTCAGCCGCACTAACTCAGAGAGGCTGTATAACTTCTCCAAAATAGCACAGATGGAAAGTGGCAAGGTCCAATTTTAAGTCCAGGTTATTATAATTCCTAAGGCATGCTTTTATCACAGGAACAGATGCTTTCTTGAAGGCTATCTGTAAAACATAGATTTAGTGAGGATTAAATGAGGTGCCACCCATTAAGCACTTGGCACATAGTCAGTGGGCCTGAAGACTCTTTCTGTCTCCATCTATCAGCCTATCCATTTTTCCTGAATGCTCCTCCTGACCCATGCTATGACATGACACCAAGACTTTAGGTCAGGGAATTCAAGTTAACCTTAGGAGCTATGCAGTTATAACACCTTTATACACAAACGATGTTTATTAGAATTTCATTGTATGGGGATGTTAAATTTCAGGGAACATAAGTTGATGGAATGTGTAACTGAAAATATGTCCTACCTATTACATGCATTTCGTAGAAGCTCTTGGGTTTATATGCTTTAATGTCCTCTAGTCATTCTCTTGTCATTATGGGATAAATGGAATTCCTCATTTAACTGATGGGAGAGTTAGCAATGGTGGCATGGCCCTGTTATGCAGTTGAAACCTGGTGTAAAATTTTAATCATCCATCCATTCATGTATCCATCCATGCATCCATCCATGCACCCATGCATCCATGCATTCATCCATCGTTCCATCTATGCACCCATGCATCCATCCATCCATCCATCCATCCATCCTTCCATCCATGTATCCGTCCATCCATGCATCCATTGATCCATGCATCCATGCATCCATCCATCCATCCATCCATGCATCCATCCATCCTTCCATCCATGCATCCATCCATGCATCCATGCATCCACGCATCCATCCATGTATCCATGCATCCATGCATCCATCCATCCATCATCCATGCATCCATGCATCCATCCATCCATCCATCCATGCATCCATCCATCCATCCATGCATCCATGCATCCATCCATCCATGCATCCATCCATGCAGCCATCCGTCCATCCAACTATCCATCCATGCATCCATGCATCCATCCATCATCCATGCATCCATGCATCCATCCATGCAGCCATCCATCCATCCAACCATCCATCCATGCATCCATCCATCCATCCATCCATCCATCCATGCATCCATCCATCCATGCATCCATGCCTCCATGACCTTCACAAGATAAGGGCAGGAGGCTGTGCCCTATCAGTTGTAAAGATTTGCTGTCTCTTCCGGTCTAGATATGAGAGTCATAAACCATTAAATTTGTTTTTTTTTAAATTAGTGGCATTTGGTCAAACAGTCATGGATGGAGCAGGCTCCTCCTCAGGATGAGACCTGTTCTGGCATCCGAGGAGTTGAGGCAATGGCTTTGTCTACTATGTCTCTCTGTGTTAACTAGTGCTGAAGGAATAACAGGCCAGGCATGGTCCTAGATGCTTTGTGACAGGTGAGTCAGTCAGTATTCAAACCCAGCAGTTTGTATCCAGAGTATGGTTTCTATGTCTAGAGCTAATCTTTGGGAGCCACCAGACAGCTGGGGGACTGCCACTGAGGGAGAACCTCAGAGGAGATGGGCATAAGGCATGTGGCTGATCGTGTTCACGCCCCTTTCTTCCCTTTGTCCCCTGTTCCTCCAAATCACTGTTCACCAACCTCTTTCTGAGAAAGAAGGAACCACAAGGAATCAGAGATAGTATTCTCTGAAGAGAAGAGAGGAAAAGGACCAACAATCTATCTCCTCTTCTCACTTTATTCATTTCTTCAGCCTACATCGAGTGCTGGCTATGTGTGTGACATGGTTTTCAATTATTTGCACACATTAACTGAGAAAAGTGCAGTCATTTGCCCAGGGGTCACTGCTATGAGGGGTGATCCTAAAGGGGACCCAGGCAGTCTGACCCTACAGCTGTGCTCTGAGCATAGGTTAATGCAAGCACCAAACCTTATAAAACTGATGGCATGCAGTGCCAAGCTTCTGACTTCCGGTACTTCTACTCATTTTAAGGAATTTTTAAGAGAGCTTTTTGGTAGAATATAATAATTCATGTAAACTGAAATTAAATTTTCATCAGAGAAAGATCAGTGACCTTACGTATTAGTCCATTCTCACATTGCTATAAAGAAATACCTGAGAGTGTATAATTTATAAAGAAAAGAAGTTTAATTGGCTGATGATTCCACAGGCTATACAGGAGGCATGGCAGCATCTGCTTCTGGGGAGGCTTCAGGGAGCTTTTACTCATGACAGAAAGCAAAAGAGGAGCAGGTGTCATACACAGCAGGAGAAGGACAGTGTGGGGGAGGTGACAACCACTTTTAAACAACCAGATCTCATGAAAACTCACTGTGCCATACCAAGGGGGGAAGGTGCTAAACCATTCATGAGAGCCTCACCCCCATGATCCAATAGCCTCCCCCCAGGCCCCACCTCCAACACTGAGGATTACAATTGAACGTGAGATTTGGGTGAGATCCAAATCATATCATTCAACCTCTGGCCCCTCTCAAATCTCATGTCTGTCGCAAATTGCAAGATACAATCATGCCTTCCCAGCAATCCTCCGAATTCTTAACTCATTTCACCATTAACTCAAAAGTCCAAAGTCCAAAGTCTCATTTGAGACAAGACTAGTCCCTTTGACCTATGAGTGTGTAAAATCAAAAACAAGTTACTTACTTCCAAGGTACAACAGAGATATATAGGCATTGGGTAAATATTCCCATTTCAAAAGAGAGAAATTGGCCAAAAGAAAGGGGATACAGGCCCCATGCATATCCAAAACATAGCTGTGCAGTTGTTAAACATTAAAGCTCCAAACTAATCTTATTTGACTCCGTGTCTTACATCCAGGGCACACTGTTGCAAGGGGTAGGCTCCCAAGGCCATGGGCAGCTCTATCTCTGTGGCTTTGCAGGGTTCAGCCCCCGAGGCTTCTCTCATGGGCTGGTGTTGGATGCTTGCAGCTTTTCCAGGCTCAGGGTGCAAGCTGCTGGTGGATCTACCATTCTAGGGTCTGGAGGATGATGGCCCTCTTCTTGCAGCTCCACTAGGCAGTGAACTAGCAGGGACTCTGTGTGGGGGCTCAAACCCCACATTTCCCCTCTGCACTGCCCTGGTAGAGGTTTTCCATGAGGGCCTTGCCCCTGCACCAGCCTTCTGCCTGGACATCCAGGCATTTCCATACATCCTCTGAAATCTAGGTGGAGGGTCCCAAGCCTCAACTCTTGCACTCTGTGTACCCTGAGGCTTAACACCACATGGAAATCCTCTGAAGCAGTGGCCTGAGCTGTACTTGGTTCCTTTAAGCTATGGCTGGAGCTGGAGCATTTGGAATGCAGGGAGCAATGTCCTGAGGCTGCACAAGGCAGTGGAGCCCTGGGCCTACCACATGAAATCATTCTGTCCTTCTAGGCCTCTGGGCTGTGTTTGGGAGGGACTACCAAGAAAGTCTCTAAAATGCCTTCAAGGCCTTTGCTTCATTGTCTTGGCCATTATCATTTGGCTCCCTTTTTACTTATGCAAATTTCTGCAGCCTGCTTGAATTCTTCCCCTGAAAATGGACTTTTCTTTTCTTTTCTACCACATGGCCAGGCTGCAAATTTTCCATACTTTTATGCTCTGCTTTCCTTTGAAATGTAAGTTCCAGTTTCAGGTCTTTTCTTTGCTCACACATATGAGCATATGTTGTTAGAAGCAGGGAGGTCACATCTTGAATGCTTTGCTGCTGAGAAATTTCTTCCACCTGATACCCTAAATCTCCTCTCTCAAGTTTAAAGTTCCACAAATCCCTAGGGCAGGGGAGCAACTCAACCTAGCTCATCCCTAAGGAATAACAAATGTGACCTTTGCTCCCTTTCCCAATAAGTTTCTCATCTCCATCTGAGACCATCTCACCTTGGACAACCATATGACTATCAGAATTTTGGTCACGATAATTCAACAAGTCTTTAGAAAGTTCCAATCTTCCTTTATCTTTCTGTCTTCATCTGAGCCTGCCACACTCTTCCAACCTCTGCTCATTTTCAGATACCTTTTTAGCAATGTCCCACTCCTTAGTATCAATTTTCTGTATTAGTTTGTTCTCGAATTGCTATAGAAAAATACCTGAGGCTAGGTCATTTACAAAGAAAGGAGGTTTAATTGGTTCACGGTTCCACAGGCTGTACAGGAAACATGG
Organism: Cacajao melanocephalus; assembly: GCA_963573385.1. Taxonomy (NCBI): domain Eukaryota; kingdom Metazoa; phylum Chordata; class Mammalia; order Primates; family Pitheciidae; genus Cacajao; species Cacajao melanocephalus. The sequence continues at coordinate 47,751 of CAUYLG010047043.1, read as the reverse complement.
CAGCAACTGCTTCTGGGGAGGCCTCAGGGAGCTTTTACTCATGGCAGAAGGCAAAGCAAGAGCATGCGTCTTACATGGCAAAAGCAGGATCAAGAGGGAGGGGGGAGGTGCCAAATAGTTTTAAACAATCAGATGTCATGAAAACTTATTCATTATACAGTACCAAGGAGGGATAGCTCTAAACCATTCACGTGAACCCCACCTCCATGATCCAGTCACCTCCCACCAGGCCCCACCTCCAACAGTGGGGATTACAATTGAACATGATATGTGGGTGTGGACGCAGATCCAAACCATATCACCTTAAACCAGAAGTGCTACTTCTGGAGAAGCCTCATTATGCACCTTTCTTGTTTCTGTCAATTCTGATCTGGGTCCTTGTCTGAATTTTGCACTCATATATTTGTTCCCTGTGTTAATGAGGGTGCCACTAGCTGCTATCGCAAAGTTCTAATATATAGATTGCTTAACAACATCAGCTTTTATTTCACATTTCCATGAACAGCTAAGGCAATTTCAAGTCAGGCAGGGTTAGATGGAGTAGGGACTATGCTCAAACACAGACAAACAGGAGTTCCATCTTTCTCAGAACAGCGTTCTTGAGGATGCTGTATTAGTCTGTTCTCATACTGCTATCAATAAATACCTTAAACTGGGTAATTTATAAAGAAAGGTGGTTTAATTGGCTCATGGTTCTGTGGGATATGCAGGCTTCTGCTTCTGGGGAAACCTCAGGAAACTTATATTGATGTTGGAAGGTGAAGGGGAGGCAAGAACCATATTCACATGACCAGCAGGAGAGAGAAAGTGCAAAGGGGCAGGTGCTACACACTTCTAACAACCCGATCTCATGAGAATTCTATCACAAGACAGCACCAGGGGAATGATGCTAAAGAGTTAGAAACCCAATTATCCAATCATTTCCACCAAGCCACACCTTCATTCAACATTGGGAATTATAATTCAACATGAGATCTGAGTGAGGACAGAGAGCTAAACCACGTCAGATGGTCTGTTCATTGACACTGAGCTGGCAAAGGGGAGACAGCATGGGGGAATGCACATGAGAGGTTTCTATAGGCCAGGCCTAGAGGTTGTGCTTCTCATTTCTGTTCACATTTCATCAGCTGGCATTCAGTCCTATGATCACACCTTAGAACATGGAAGGCTGGCAAATGTGCCCAGCCATGTGCTCAACAAGGAAAAAGGTTTCATTTTATTCCTGTTCCTTTTCTTTCTTTTGTTTTGTTCTTGGATTTTATGGTTGTTGTTTTATGGCCAATAGTTTGAGGGCTGAAAGTTGCCAGTAGAAAAAAGGATAAGAAGTAGAATCTCCTGGTATGATTTGTATAAAATATTAATTCTAAATGTGAAATAATCATAACTCATTTTTATTGTGTGCTTACTATGTACCAAGCTGTACAAGGGCCTTCCCCTACATGGCTGCATTTAATCCAATAGCAGCTTTGCACGGGTTTAAAAGTAAATCAGCAGTTCATTGCAGGATGATGTGGCTCTGCTCTTCTAAAGGGAATAGGGAGCAAATGGGCTGGAGCACTGCAGGTCCATTCACCAGACTACTTGCCCTTCTTGTGTGTCCTGGAGGTTGATTTTCACAGACCATACTTCCAGGTTTCATTGTCCTCTGGCTGCTGGTAGGATCTAGCTAGTAGGAATGCACCAATAGGAGATCAGAGTTGGGTATAATGTCTCCAGGCTGCTCTGTGGTTTGACAGTAGCTGTGACTCTATGGTCACATAGCTGCCACTCTTCCACTGCTGCACATCTCACCAGATTGCCACAGAGGGCCCTCTTTCTGCCCCATCCAGGCCTGGGATTACAGCAGCTTTCTGCAGCTGATTCTGCCTTGGTGTTTCTCTACTCCTTGACTGGTTCCTTCTTCCTCCCCACACCACACATAGTGCTTTCTATAAACTCTCTTCAATTACTCCTTGGAGAGAGCTGTCTCTCTCTTACTGGTTCCTGACTGATTCAACCAGAACTTGGAGAACTTATGTACCATCTTTTTTAAAAAAAACCCAAAACTTCATTTATTATAGTTTCTGCTTTGGAGTCAGGCAGACCTAGCTATGAACACTAGTTTGATCACTTACCAGTTTGTGTGATACTGAACTAGTAACTTATCTCCTTACTATAAGTGAGCCATAGTTTACTCACTCAAATTAAAAGATAATGATTTGTGAGGATTTAAAACAAAAAGAATATGCTAACTACCTAGATCAGTGTTTGGCATATATTAGGCAATTCATAGAACTGAAAATGGGAAATGATGTCACGGAAATATGTTTGATATGGTTTAGTTGTTTCCCCACCCAAATCTCGTCTTGGATTTCCATGTGTTGTGGGAGGAGCCCAGTGGGAGATAATTGAATCATGGGACACATCTTTCCTGTGCCGTTCTCATGATAGTTAGTCTTACGAGATCTGATGGTTGTTATAAGAGGGAGTTTTCCTGCACAAGCTCTTTTGCCTGCTGCTATCCATGTAAGATGTGATTTGCTCCTCCTTGCCTTCTGCCATGATGGTGAGGCCTCCCCAGCCACGCAGAACTGTAAGTCCAATTAAACCTCTTTCTTTTGTAAATTGCCCAGTCATAGGTATGTTTTTATCAGCAGTGTGAAAACGGACTAATACAATGTCAAACAATAAATCATTAAATTAGTTTAAATTAATCTATACATTGCTGATTGAGCTAACAGACATTTTTAAATTCCAGTGTTGACAATGCTGTAACAAAATGGTACACAATACAAGTGAAGGCAGAAAATCTGGTAAAACCTTCCTGAAGGACATTTTATCTACAGGTCCATAAAGCCTAAAAAATGTCTATTCCCTTTAATCCAGCAATTCAGAGCAATTTTAGGAATTTATCTTAAGGAAATAATCAGATAAAGATGCATCTATAAACATTTCACATTATTATTGCTTATCATACTTAAAAATAGAAAATAACAAATATTTGACAATAGGGAATTGGTTAGATAAACCTTGGAACATTCATGCAATGATAAGTAGATGAATAATTGAGATAGAAAAATGGCCACAGCACATTGGTAAGTAAAAGAATCAGTACAAAACTGTTTCTGGAGCATTACTCCATATTTTTGTAAAACAATAAAAAGAGGAAAAATGAAAGGAATCTACGCTGAAATATTGATTTTGGTTATTTCTGGATGGTAGGATTACAGATGCTATTTCCCCCATTCTTATTATTTTTTCCTGTATTTTCTAACTTTTTAAAATAATGAGCTTTGTAAAGATAAGATTGTCATTGTCTGCAAGTAACAAAGATTCAAACGATAGTAGTTGAGCAGCTCAACAATGCTAAGACCAACGTCTGAAATGTTTATGTCTTTTCTTCCATGGCCTTCATGTGGCCATTGTACCTACCAGGTATCACATATGCATTCAAAGAGAGAGAAAAGGAGAACAGGAAGGACTGTCTCAGGAAAACACGAATGAGACTGCCATCACAGATTTAACCCTCACTGGCCAGATTTGTGTCACATGGCCATCCGCAGCTGGAAAGTGGAAGGAGGGATGGGGGTGTATGTGTGTTAGGAATTGGGACTGAGTCAGCCACTTTGCAGCATCTGCTATAAAGAGGTATTGCTTTGATAATTTTAAAAATGAAGGTTATTAAAATGTTAAAAGCAAGTTATTTCTTTTTTCTTTGACTACTTTAATGCCCTCCTTCCTCCAGCCACCCTTCCACCCACTTAGGCTGCAACAGCCAGCAATTTCACATTCACTGAGCCAAGGGGGTGAAGAAGAATGAAGAAACCTGAGACGAGGCTGCACCCTTCTCGGTGGTGGGAGTGGAGAGAGGGCAGCGTGCCAAAGGACTGGAAATCAGCTTGCTTGTTCAGTCAACCTCATCTAGATCCCTCTGGTCTTAGGTTCTGGCTATGAAAGCTTATCAGCAGAGGCTTTTGCAACTTCAGTACTTCTGGCCCTGCTCTTAAACTGGCCCTGGTATTTCATTTGGCTGCTTTGGTCTCAGCAGGCCTTCCCAAATAAATAATGTACCCCTGAGACCCATGAGGGAATGGACTAGATTGTCTGGGTTCAGTTCCTGGCTGTGCATGTACCTGTTAGGGTCCTTGAACCAGTTACTTAAGCTCTCTGTGTTTCTGCTTCCTCAAATGTAAGATGGGAATAATAAATAATACTATATATTTCATAGGGTTGTTATGAAAGGTTGGATGAGTCGGTGTTTGCCAAGTGCTTAGAATATGCCTATCACATAGTAAGCATTATACAAGTATTTGTTTAAAAAGTAAATAAATATGAGAAAGGCTGAAACAGCCATAAGCTGTCTGGGCCCCATTTGTTTGAGGTTACAACTTACTTGACATAAAGCTGAGGCATCTAAAGCTGCAAAGAGGGCCGAATTTTCTTTTGTTCCATGCTGGCGGAACCATGTGGTCCCAGCAGTGGGAAGGAAAGAGATGGCTTAGGAATCTCAGAGCCATGGAACACCTGCTGAGTGGCAGGACATCTAGTGGCTTTCTGTGTAGCAGCTCAGTGAAGGCTCATGAGGCAGGTGCTGTCACTGCCCTCATTTTACAGATGGGGAAACTGAAGCTCAGAGAGGAGAATTAACTGGGCCACAGTCACACGCTATGAGTGGTGAAGCTGAAATTGAACCCCAGCAATGTGTGACTTCCAAGTGTGGATATTCCATATTAAGAATGGTTCCATATTAAGAACCATGTAACTTTAGAACCATAACCACATTACATGGTTCTATATGGTTAAAGTACACATCAATCTCTATTTTAAAGATACTGAAGGCACTTTTATTTCAGGCTCTAGTAGCAAATTTTCCTGTAAAATGCTTAATTTCTCTATGTTTTATTTAGCTTGGCAAGCTTGAATTTTTGTGTATTGTGTTTTCTTACAGTATAGTACATCTCTATTGTTCAAAAAAATAAATTTCAGGCCTGGAACTTACCTAAAATTCTGAGGTTCTGTGGGTTGTCCTTAAAAAAAAAATTACCTCTTTTCTTCCTTTCTTTCTTCCTTCTTGCCTGCCTTTCTTTTTCCTTCCTTCTTTCCTTTCTTCTTTCTATCCTCCCTCCCTCTTTCCTTCCCTCCCTCCCTCCCTCTCTTCCTTCCTTCTTTCCTTCCTTCCTTCCTTCCTTCCTTCCTAAGTCAGGAATACATGATCAAAAGATCTCTCTATGTCCTTCTAAAATAGCTGAAGCTCAAAGCCATTACTAGCAAAACAATGGCTATTTTTGTTGCCAATTCTGGGCACATTGTCTTGAAGCTCAAAGCCTGGCCTAAATCAGCTGAAATTATCAATAATTAACATCATGACTGTCTCACAGGTCCAAATTCCTCCACGGGTAACCGCAGAATTCCTTTCTGTTCTCTGATCTGTCAATGCCACCTTTGCAAATGCCAGTTCCAAAGAGACAGAAACAAATATTGCTCAGTGTTTTTATTAATGACTATGATCATGTTCAAGCAAATTGTAAACGTTCAAGGCACATTCTCTGTTCTTTCTCTTTAAGAAAAAAAGCCACTAAGCCCCACCCTACTCCACCCTTAGCTTTGAAAGGTCTGAAGTCAGTGGTGCCTGAGATAGAGCCAAGATAAAACGAATCGAAAACAAAATGAGCTTTTTTTTTTTTTCGAAACTTTTGTTCCCAGCTTATAGACACTCCCACCTCAAGTTGCAGAATCCCAGGGATCTGACCCAGTGTCACCTCCAGCCCCACTGGGGCCTTCTCCCAGGCCCTGGGCCTGTCCCGTGTAGACTGAGGCCACTCCCAGGTCAGTCCCTACCCCCATGGGAGGCGAATTAACTCTTTCAGGGGAAGATGCGTGCTGGCTTCCAACATGCCAATCTTCCTACTCTGGCAGCTAATCTTTTCCCCTTTTATGCTTTTGGCTTCATAATAGTTCTCATTCTTCTGCCAGAGGGTTAAAGCGTGCAAATAGCCAAGAAGCAGTGGCAAGAAGGCTCTGAAGTGCACATCTTGTGGGTAGGGCGGGCAGTAGGCAGGAGAGACCTGGGAGAGAGATTAGGTGAAACATTAGCCACAACCTTTTGGATTCAGTCCAGTGTCTTTCAATTATTTCTTTATGTGCTTTGGGTACTGGGCTTACTTGGCATGAGACAGGCATCCATTAGACGATTTCACAATGATTTGCCATGTTACAGTTCTAAACATGCGAACTCATCACCAAAGGAAATTTATGTTTTTACCGCCTTTACCTCCCACCTCTCCCTGGGGAGCTGCAGGAAAAAGCAATCCAAACGAATTAATCAAAATGACTAGGTAATGCTCTAAAAATAATAAACGTTGCTGTAATCTGGATCTCTTTCAAGTTTGAGCTTATTTTGTGAGCTTGAATATCCATATGTCAAATCGCATGTGTATGTATATATTTTTATTAGAGGGATATGGACTATTGCATGAGGACAGGTAAGTTATTAAGATACATAAATGCAATTGCTCTCATAATACTAGACTGCATTTCAACTAAGTTAATTAGGCTACTTGGCCAACGAAGAGGCAAAGGGTAGGTGCCTAATGGTTCCTTAACTTGTCTCATAAGACAGCCTTGCAAATTAGGATAGGCTGCAGAACTTGAGCTCTGAAAACAAAGCAAGACAGAAATCAGGGTGCAGACTTAGAACAATAGCAAAAAGGAAAAATACGTGTTGTGTCTCCTTGAACCTCCCTTACCTACTACATAAGAGCTACTATTGTTAGACAAAAGCAAAAGGACTGGAAAAAGTTGAAAATTGATTTAAAAATTAGTAAATAATAACAGAAAACAAGCAAACGAAAAACTGTTATCATCATATTTTCAAAATATCTTTGAAGAGATCCGCTCCAAAAGAATGTTTTCATATAAAAAGAAACCTGTAGCTGAATCCTGAGTTTTCAAGGCCTTCATCTATTGTGAGAAGGCGATTAGATAAACATTAGGGTGAGGCTGAGAGGGAAAAATCTGCACTGAAAAAAGGAAAGAGGTGACGATGGGGTAGATTCTCTTCTTATTTTAAATGACACAGTTCTCTGATTTTTAATTGACCTCTTTTCCTAAAATATGCCCCAAATATCCACAAGAAAGATGTTTAAAAATCAGGATTCAAACCATCCACAGCCCTTGATAATTTATCCATGTCAGGCAGGGCGACGAATGATTGTGAGAAAAAGGAGCAAGGATTCCCCAGCTTTTTTGTACATGTTCTTTGTCTCCGGATCTGATCCCTGATGTTATTGGGCTATATCTCAAAGTTATTTCCCACCTAAGAAATCTCATCTGGCTTGAGAATGCTCCTTAGATAATTTCAGAGTCTTTATTCTCCAAAAAAGGTTGATTGCAGTGTTACTAACCCCAGCCTACGTTAGCCAGTCTCCATTAATCATGGCTGGCAGGAGTGACTAGAGGGTCATGGGTAATTGAATTCCAGCCAACCTTCAAACCTAATTCAAGTCAACCCTTTGACCTCTTTGCTGACCAAATCTGCAGCCAGAGCTAGTAAATAAATATTGTTTTTTAATTAGAAGAACCCTTTTTCGAGAGCCTACTATGTGTTAGCTTTGTGAGACAGGCAACCATTATCTCGCTTCGTTCATTCATTCTGTCCACACTTCCATTGGAACCCAGACACAAGGAATTAACGGATAGTGGAAAGGAGTATAAAGGTCATCTTGGGGTCAGCCCAGTGGGAAAATATGTGCTCTGCAGACACCCTGACTTCCTATCTTTGAAAGAAGATAGATCTTTAGCATTGACAGAAAGCCTGAAGCCCTTTCTGCACAGGAAAATGGAATGATAAACATTTTCCCCTCTCTCAGGGAGAAGCCATGTAGGATCTTCCCAGTCCAAAGACTTCCATTCAAGTCCTCCCTCCACTATATTTGACGTGCAATGTCAGGTAGGTGATTTTACTTCTGTGGGCCTCAGGGCCCTCACCTGTGACGTGGAACAGGGTGTGCACCACTGACCTGGCAAGGCCATTGTGATACAGTGTGTAGGGAAGCTCCTTGTAAACTGTTAGGCTCCAAACACACGGGGGATTGCTGCCAGCGGCTCTTGCATGCTCTCTGTTAAAGATGCCACCCAGCGCTGAGACCAGTCAAAGACAGGGCTGGGGAACAGACACCTGGACGGAGAGTACACACTCATTTTAAATCATGAAATTTTAGCTGGATTTTCTCATGAAATCTGCTGCTTTTGTTTTGCTTCATCTCTGGGTCACCACCACGCCTAAGTATACACATGATCTGGATTTTTTTTTTTTTTTTTTGGCCAGAATGCTTTTGTGGCATTTAGAAGTCTCCAGAAAATATGAAACTTACTTTTCCCTTTCAGAGGAGGCCACCCCACACTATACCACTGATTTCTCATCCTCAGATAACTAGAAACCAGCTCACTAAGGACTAGCAGTGTTCCACTATCACCAACCCTCAAATTCATGGTAAAGCTAGCACTGAATTGCTACGAATAATATTCTCAGCAGCAGTACTTTTGGAGGAAAATGATGAGTTAAGGATGTGTAGAGGTTTGCTCAGAAAAAAAAAATGTGCTTGAATGATTTACTCTCTCATTTTAATTCCAAAATGATATGAGGCCTCTAAGACTTAGCAAGCAGCCGGGGGACCTGAGCAGCCTGGAGAGGCTTTGTCTAAGTGGTAATGTTAATGGAATTATCCGTTGCTGCTGGAGAACTGTCTGCTGCGGAGAGATAATTACCCAGGCAAAGATGAGGTATCATTGAAGATAAACACCGAAGCAGAGACCTCAATGTTTATTTTCCATGCTAGGGCGTAATCTCCTCCGCTGTTTCACTTCATTAGCATCCCTGCTAACCCCGGGCCACACAATTTCACTTAAAAGAAAGAAATTAAATAACCCGAACATACATGTAATTGTAAACAAAGTGGCAGAAGATGTGGGTTGAGCTGTTTTTGCTGCTACAGTCAGTGGCAAACAAGTCTTCTCTTTTACCCTATCCATCTCCCTGTGCAATGAAAATGAAGCATGTTGAGTGCTCACTGTGGGCCATACCTTGTGTTAAGTGTTTTATATACATTGTCCTATTCAATCTCCACACATAGCAATTCCAGGAGATGAGCACTAGCGGAGGAAACTGAGTGTCAGAAAGGTTAAGTGACTTGTCCAAGGTCACTAGTGAGTCATTGAGTGAGGGTTGCAACCCTGGCAGACACCCTGACTTTCTATCTTTGAAAGAAGATACAGAAAATCACCGGACCACGCATATTCCACATGGAACTTCGGCTTGGGCTTCTTGACTTCACAGCAGAGTCCAGGCGATTTTGTTACCACTACAGCTGCCACTGCTAACTTTATTGGAATGACTGCCAAATCTCCCATCCAGTCCTTGGTCCAGTTCTGTATTTCTGTTTAATTGAGAAAGAATTTGCATTCGACCCCATGTGGTCAAGACCGAGCTTTTTAACTCATCCCCGAAGGCCTTCGCATTGGCCAAGTTCCCGGCCTCCTTTGGCCAATCTGTAAGCAATCACTGTCTCCTCACCCCAGGCTCTTTCACCCAAAACTTATTATTATGAAAATTACATGCAGAAAACCCGAAAGAATATTTCAGTGCACAGCTGTCTAGCCTCCACCAGATCCAACAATTGTTAACATTTTGCCATGTTTAATTTACAAACCAGTCTTTCGATTTTTCTTTCTGAACCATTTGAAAGTTGGTTTCAGAAATCATGACACTTCAGCCCTAAATGCTTCCCCAAGCCTCTCTGAAGATTGTAGAACATTGCCTGTGTGACCAGACTAGCATGATCAGAGAAAATTAACAATAATTCCCTTGTTATCATCAATTATCCAATTCATAATCATAGTCATTTCTTAACTGTTCTCCAATTATCTCTTATAGCTGTTAAAAAAAAAAAACCCAAAAAATGAAGTATCATGCATTGCACTGGTAGTAACGTCTCTTTAGTCACTGGTAATCTGGAATATCTCCCCAACACCTTCATTTTTTCCCTACCACGTTTAATTTTTAAGGAATCACTCTAATTTTTGAACAGTTGAATTGTTTTCTGTTCTGAGGGGTCTCAGGTGATCTGTATCTTCAGCTCTCAACCAGTCCTTAGCAAGGTGGCTCCAGAATTTCTACATGGGAAGGGCTTGAGGAAAGATGCAGTCTGGTTAAGGAGTCCAGGTGGAAGCCTTCTGCATACGAAAAAAGTGTTTTAAAAAAACTTAGATTGTTGATTTTTTTTTTTTGGACATGGCTGCTGCCTTAACATAGAGATACTCTGTACTATAGAAGAGGTGATAAATGGTAATTTGTGAGTGGTGCAGATTCTGAGCAAATTGCCTAGGTTCGAACATCAGCTTTGCTACTTCAGAGATGTGTGACCTTGAACAAATTTCTTAAACTCCCTGTTACTCAGTTTTATCATCTGTAAAATGGTGATGATAATAATAGAATCTAAGTCACAGAGTTGTGCTGAAGTGAATTAGTAAACACAAAGCGGTGAGAATCCTGCTTGGAACAGAATATTATCTATAAATGGTAACCATTATCATTGTTAATGTTCTTCCCCTACTTTCCAGCCTCTTCCTTCTCCAGTTACTTCTTAGAACTGGAGCCCCTAACATTTTGGCTGCCTGCTAGTTTTGCCTGTTGCCTTTTCACCTTATGTTTAATTTATTCGGGTTGGCCCAGGGAATTCTTGTTTGCCTTCAACTTCATTCCTCTCTCTAATCCCGTTATTGTTATTTCCAGTAAAATTATTTTTTTAAAAAAATATCCATTTGGTTCTGGTTTCTTCTATTACCTTGCATGCCTGGTTTAACTTCTGCCCTTTTTTCAGTGAGACATAGATTCATCCTTTGATTTAAGATGCAATTAAATCTGGTGATTCTAGTCCAGGAGTACTCCCCTACCTAAGTGACCCATGATGTTTCTGGTTCCCATTCATTTATTCACTCACTCAATTAATTATTCAACACACTTCTGAGCCCCCATGGGAGCTGGGCCCTTGGCTGACAGCAGGGCTACAGCAGTGAACTAGACATGGCTCTGGCTGTGGAAAAATAACCAATCAATTGCTCAAAGTGAATCTCAACCAGGTAGTTCTGAAAACTCCTTGCACCTCACCACAAGTGATAATTCTGGGAGAGTGATTAAAGGGGAGGTGAATATATTCCCTTCTACATAGTTTCCTCTATAGTCCTGAAATAATCTCCTCATAAAGTACAGTCATGCACTGCATAATGACGTTTTGATCAACAACAGACTGTATATACCATGGTGGTCTCGGTGATTTCATGATATGATAATAAAGCTGAAAATTCCTATTGCCTGGTGACTTTATAGATGACATTGTATGGAAGTGCAATCATTTAATTTTTAAAAATATATTTAGTGTAGCCTAAGTGTACGATGTTTATAAATTCTACAGTAGTGTCCAGTAATGGCCTACGCTTCACATTCACTCACCACTCACTCACTCACTCACTCACCCAGTGCAACTTCAGTCCTGTAAGCACCATTCATGGTGAGTGCCCTTACAGGTGTACCATTTAAAAAATCTTTTATACTATATTTTATTGTACTTTTTCTATGTTTAGATACACAAATACTTAGCATTGTGTTACAAATTCCTACAATATTCAGTGCAGTAACATGCTGTCTAGGTTTGTAACCTAGGAGCAATGGCTCTATCATATAGCCAAGGTGTGTAGTAGGCTATGCCATCTAGGTTTCTGTAAGGACACTCAGTGTTGTTTGCATAAAGACGAAAAGGCCTAACGATGTGTTTCTCAGACTGTATCCCTGTCATTAAGAGATGCATGACTATACTACTAAATAATAGTAGCTAGGGTGTCACTTCTTGTTTTCCTCACAAGTCCTTTAAACATTTCTAGGCCAGGCGTGGTGGCTCATGCCTATAATCTCAGCACTTTGGGAGGCAGAGACGGACAGATTACCTGAGGTCAGGAGTTCAAGACTAGCCTGGTCAACATGATGAAACGCTGCTCTAATAAAAAAAAAAATACAAAAGATTAGTCAGGTGTGGTGATGTGCGCTTGTCATTCGAGCTACTTGGGAGGCTGAGATAGGCAAATTGCTTGAACCTGGAAGGAAGAGGTTGCAGTGAGGCAAAATTGCACCACTGCACTCCAACCTGGTCAACAGAGTGAAATTTCGTCTCAAAAAAAACAAAAATCAAAATTTCTAGAATCATTCTAGAATCATTTAAAACTTTAGCAATGACTGCTTGTTTTCACAGAAACGTGTATCATATTGGAATAACCATTACTTGGCACAATTTTTTCATCTGAAGAATGGGTATTATAATAGTACCCATTTTATAGGGTGTTAAAACATTAAATGTGTTAATATTAGTAAAATGCTTAAAACAGCGTGTGAATTTGTGTGTTCGGTAAATAAATAAAAGTAAGGTTGTTGAGAGATCATGATAGAATCAAAAGAGAGTAAGACTCAGAGAAGATGAGCTTTGAGAGGGATTCAGGGAGGAAGGTAGAAGCTTGAGCTTGACTCGGTTGCCAAATGAGTAAGGAATCATTTGAATACAATTTGGAGAGGTCAGAGGGAAAGTAAAGATTAACTGTGACTACTTCATACTTTTTTAAAAAATGACCTCCTTTATCTTCTTTATTCTGAGTTCTGGACTCCATAATCAGCCAATTTCAGAACAAGCATGTCATCATGTGGTGTGTATTGGGAAAGAAACTTGTTGGGAGCCAATTTTCCGTGAGTTTCTCTAGTTTCTGCACATCTTATAAGCAGAGATACTGAGTATCTTTGCTCTGGAATACCTTTTCGAGAATGTTTGTATAGTGAACAGCCTTGGAAAATGGAGATAGTCCCTCTCTCTCCAGTCAAAGGGCAGAAATTTTACTGCTATTACAAAAGATTCAGGTTCCTCTTCTGTAACAAAACTCCCTGTGTGAATGGTGTCACCTGGCCCTTTTCTCTTTACCCTGTGAGAGTTGGGAATCAAGAAGCTGACAAATGTTGATAGTGTGGTTGCTATTATAAGTGTAAGTACTAAGACTAGTACATTAATAATCCTTTATCTCTGATCTAGGAGTCTCGTGTCTTCTACCAGTATCCATGAAACCGTGGCAGATTAACTTGTTAGCTTCCAAGTAGGGTAAGTCCTCAGCTCCTTCACAGTTCTTGACACAGTGGTTGCAGCCCAGGTTCTTTCTTTTTTCTCAGTTACTTGCTGGGGCAAGTGGTCGTAGGTGGTTGAGTGGGAGAGGCCATGTTGTATGCCACCTGATCCTGTTGACTGAACAAGGGCAAGCATGTGAACTAAATCTCCAGGCTAGCCAGTGGCCCATGGGGTAGTCTAACATGCAAGCTTTGTCCATTAGAGGCAAGAGTGACTAATTGGACTAATCAGATCCTCTGTTTCAGGAATCTGAACTCAGGATACAGAGAGTATGTCAGTTACAGGAGTGGAATCAGCCGAGGAATGACCCACGAAGGCAGAGGCAAAGAGTAGCTGGCACAGGCTAATGGCAGAGCACTGCTATAGTGAAGAAGCTCTGTCAGTAAGGAGGCAATGAGGAACATGTTTGTAAAAACTTCCCTCTAATTCCCAAACTGTGATCATTTCCATGAGCCCTGACCTCAAGCTTGTTCTGTCTCCTGCCTTTCTCCTGGTGAAGCCTGAGAGTACAACAATTTCCATTTTCTTTGAGGCCTTGGAAAGGGGCTGAGAGAGGCATCTATTTTTCTTATTCTCTTGTCTTTCTTTACAATAAAGCAAGGGAGCATGAGCACACCTCACTGTAACCTCAAACTCCTGACTTAAGTGATCGTCCTACCTTAGCCTCCTGAGTACAGAGTACTACAGATGCATGCACCCGGCTATGGCAGCATAGTTTTAAATGGCTACACGGTATTATATTTTGTCAATAGTTTCTAAGTTATAATACCTACTGTCTATTTTATCCATTTTGGTTTTTTCCAATTGTTAATTTTTTACTGTCATAAACAATGCTGTAAGAAAAGCAAATTTAAATTACAATGAGATGTCATCTTATACCAGTTGGAATGGCTATTACTAAAAAGAAAAAAAAACAGATGTTGGCAAGGATATGGAGAAGAGGAATGTTTATACACTGCTGGGAATATAAATTAGTACAATCTCTATGAAAAATAGTATGGAGAATTCTCAGAGAACTAAAAATAGTACTACCATTCGTTCCAGCAACCCCACTACTGAGTATCTACCCAAAGGAAAAGAAATCATTATATCAAAAAGATACATGCACTTATGTGTCCATTGCAGCACTATTCACAATAACAAAGATATGGAATCAATCTGTAATCAATGGATGATTGGATAAAGAAAATGTGGTGTACATACACAATGAGATACAATTCAGCCATAAAAAGGAATGAAATCATATTTTTTGGAGCAGCGTGGATGGAACTGAAGGCCATTATTTTAAGCGAAACAACTCAGACACAGAAAGACAAATATCACTTGTTCTCACTTATAAGTGGGAGCTAAAAATTAGTACACATGAACATAAAGTCAAAAATGATAGTGGAAACTCTGAAGGGTGAAGGGTTGAGGGGGAATGGATGATGGAAAAATTACTTGATGGATACAATGTATATTATTTGGGTTATGGATATACAAAAAACCCAGACTTCACCACTACACAATATAGCATGTAACAAAATTTGCACTTATATCTCTTAAATTTATACAGTAATAATAATAAAACCCAGTGCTGCAGTGTACATCCTTATCATACTTCTTTGAACGCTTGTCTGACTATATTCTTGAGATAAATTTCTAGAAAGCGAATTTTAAGCCAAACGGCATGCATATGCTTAGAGCTTGGATACATATTACAACCATGCCCTCCAGAAAGTTTCAATCAATTTATAGTCCCACCAGCAGTCAGATTGGGTTTTTGAACAAAGTTCAAGCTCCATTCTAAGGAGGGGTGTGAGAATCACTTGCTGCTGAAAATCACAGGATGGCTTGAAATATGGGCAGAGTGAGAATTACTATTGTTCATACAAGGCTCTTCTTTAGTGCTATGACCTAAGTCACTTCTACCATAAAGAGAAGAGTATCCTTATGTAGGTAGATGTAATATACATTGATCATGAAAACAACAAAAGAACAAGAGTTTTCAAACTCTTGGAGAGATAAACTCAGTACAAGAATACTGGTTCAGAAAAGTAAGTTAGCAAAAGCAAGTGTATCCATTTTTTAAAAATGATTGCTGCATAACAAATTGCCACAAACTTAGTGATTTAGAACAACACACATTTATTATGGCACAGTTTCCAGCACAGCTAATCTGGGTCCTCTAAAAGGCTACAATAAAGATGTCTTCCAGGGCTAGGTTCTCACCTGGAGGTTTAAAAGGGGAAATGTGTGCTCTCAAGCTTATTTGCAGCTATACAACTCATGGGAACTTGATTCCTCAAATTCGTCAAGGAAAGCAAGACTTTATACCATGTCTGCCAGCAAGACAGTCTTACATAATGCAACGTGATTAGAGGAGTGATATCCCACCAGTTTTCCCATGTTCTATTGGTTAGGAGCAAGTCACGGGGTCTAACTACGCTCAAAGAGAGGGAATTATAAAAGGGTGTGAATTCCAGGAGACAGGGATCATGAGGCCACCTTAAAGTCTGTTCATCATAGTGAACAAGTCTGAAATCTCTCTCCTTAAAATGCTTTCCACATGAGTAATCAAAGAAGTTGAAAACTTGGGAAAATGTAAAATCTGAAACACGTTGACCAAAAAATATTTATTCTAGGTCTCTCATTTCAAGTGGCCATAGATAACACAGCATTCTGTAAATAAAATATGGCCTATGATAAATGCGGTATTTTCAAAGGTGTACAGTGGAGCATGTGTTTTGTTTTTCCTGGGGAATTCACTTCCACATCCCTATGACTAAGATATTTTGTCCCAACTTTGTCTTGTGGAATGAGGTGGCATATTCCCAAACCCATGTCGTGATGACCACAGTTGAGACATTTTCCATGTGAGAAATTGTGCTAGCTATTCTTATATCTCTAATTACTATGTCTCCCCAAGACCTAGCCATACGTCTCCATGGCCTTTTAAAAAATACAAAGGGAGGCAGGCAGTTAAAAATATTCTTTTTAGAAAGTAATATGAATCATGTTATTCAAAAGGAACCCTAAAGAAGGTCCCTACTGATATCCACATTTTTCTCTTTATAAACCTCTAAGGAAAGTTCATGCTCTGTATTTCATACATTCCTCTTTAGTCCACTTAATTATAGCCTAAGTTGTAAAGTAGCTGTAATACATTTTCCTGAGGAAACATTGTGCATTTGATGCATCTTCATATTATTCTTCATAATTAACATTATTTGAGAAAGCATCGAACACTTGGAGGGGAAGGAGGAGCAGAGGAGAAGATTCCCCTTTCAGTATTTAGCCTTTAGTTCTCTTCTCATCTTCCAACTGATTTCCTTCCTAGACCTTCTGTTAATGGAAAACAAACTGTGATGGTCCGTGAATGAGTAATAGATGACCAAGAAGGAGTGTGAGCTTCTCATTCAGTGAATACTGCAGAGATTTCTGAAGGCTTGAACTCTAAGTGTCTACTTTATTAATTAAATGATTCCTTCAAGGGAAACAAAAAGGTAATTTTTTAGTCACAGAAGATGGTGATGGTTGGATAAAAATGTTTCCTGGTTGGTGGTCAGAGCTTGTCCTCTTCCCTTTCCTGCTTAACTTCCAGCCCTGCCCTCCTGGCAGTCAGCTTAGCCTGAGAAACCCTGAAAGGGAAGTAGAGGAATTACATTCCCCAGGGGGCTGGCAGTGCAGAGCGGACCTGGCCGGGAACAGTGTTTTGAGTGCTGTGCTCTTTTTGGACAGGAGAGGTGAAAGAGGAACTAAGGAGGGGAAACAATGTGTTTGGATTAAAGGGTCTTGGACTGAGAATTGGGTAGGAGAGCTGGAAAATAGGGCAGGGGCAGGCTGGGCCTTCTGGTAACAATTGCTCTAGACTTCACACTTGGACCCCTTTAAATGTTAGAGTGTGTTATTCTTGAAGACTGGTGTTCCCATTTAGCCTGGGCTTATTTAAGTGTTCTATCATTCTGACCCCTTATAAGCCTGTGTTAGTTTCCCAGGGCTGCTGTAATGAAGTTCCACAAACTAGGTGCCTTAAAACAACAGAAATGTATAGACTTAAATTTCTGGGGACCAGAAATCTGAAATCGTGCTCCCTCTGAAACTAGGGAAATCCCTCCTTGCCTCTTCCTAACTTCGACGGTGGCGGTGGCTGGCACTCCTTGGCTTGTAGACACATCATTGCATTCTCTGCCTTTGTCATCACATGCGTTCTGTGTGTATGTGTATGTTTGTGTATGCGTATGTGTGTGCACACACGTGCATCTTCTCCTCTTATAATAAGGACACTAGTCATATGGAATTTAGGGAATACTAACCCAGTACAACCTCATCTTAACTAATTGCATCTGCAAAGACCGTCTTTCCAAATAACATCACATTCTGAGATTCCTGGTGAACTTAAATTTTGAAAGGATACTCTTCAACCAGTACAAAGCAGAACAAATACACACATGCAATTAAAACTACTGGCCAATTAACGTGAGTTTTGATGCTCTAATGAGTTAGACTTGGAAAGAAAGCCAGTTATACCCCACTTGGGAAAGGAACTGAGCTGAAATGTTGAACTGCTCTAGGTTGTTCCAAGCCAGCAGACCTCGCCTTAAGCAATGGGCTCTGCTTTCTGCTGATTCTGTTCTTCAGCCACCTCATTCCTACACGTCCTACACACTCAGGCTCCACCGCTAGCAAGGACAAGCAAGACTTGGATGACTATGTACATCTTCATCTCCAGCACCCATAGACAAAGCATTTTGCTTTCCCTGTTTTGAAGAAGGAGGACACTGGCCCCATCAGTGTCCAGCATCACAGAGGTAAGGTTGGCCAGAAGCAGTGTTGGGGGACTGGAAGACCAGGGGCTACTGGGTTACTTTGATGTAGGAGCCCAGGAAGGCGAAAAGCATACAATGCTGTTGGAATAGAAATCCAGTAGTTGAAAACTCTCCACTTTCCTTACTTAGTTAAGGAAGACTTACAAGAAACTAATTTATTAAGTGCCAGAAGATGTTTAGTGCCATATTTTGCCCAGCCAAGCGGTCTGCATGATTCAGGACAGGTAGAGTTCAGTGTCAGACTTACTCACACTAGGCTCAGATGTGCAAAGAAAATGTAACATCTTAACTATCTGTAATTTTATGGTCCTTTAATGTTCCCTAACCCCCACACCACTGACTAATGAGAGATTCTGGTAAACTGAATTTTAGACCAATCTGGTAGACAGGCTATTCCAGTAAGAAGTTTCCTTTGAGTGACTCAGTTTTTCCAATTTACAATATTCTTCCTGGTTCTCTCTAAGATGGTATCTGGGCATGTGGCAGGAAGGCACTTTGCGCCAGTTTGGGAAAAGGGTGGCCCCTCAAATTGTGTTAGTCCATAGTTGTGAGCCAGCTGGCATTTGTGGGGGTGATTGGGCTACTATTCACACAGGCTGCTCAGAGAAAGTGCCCTGCTGATGTATGCAGCTGGGTCACTTGTGGTCTGTTTTCTCCTGGCTTGGACAGGGTTCAAGGTCCTCCCGGCTGACTCAGCCCCACCTCAGCCCTCTCTGGCACTCTGGACTCTGGGATCTAGCTGGGATTCTGTTTCAGGCCCCAGCTTGGTGGACAGATCCACAATATACTCTAGCATGGCCATTCTTCCCTCTAGAGCCAGGCGACAGGTATAGCAGGGCTCTCAAGAGCAGAGCTTATGGCTCCATTTGCCCCAGCCTGAGCTCCTTCTCCGTCTTTGATGGTCTTGGTTATATCCTCTGGCCTGGACCAAGATAGAAGCCTGAGAAGAATGCAAAGGAGGTACAGCGTTGCTGGACAGCGCTGGCTGGCTCCACTCTTGGAATCCTGAGAGAGGTCAGAGACTGGAGATGGAGTAAAGGTTTAGGTGAAAAAGAAAAGCAGCAAACGTCTTGAGAGAAAGTCACTTTGCCCCCACCCCATCCCTTATGTAACTGTTTGATTATGCAGTCCATAATATTGGGAAGATACAAACTGTGGCAGTAAAAAGACAAATCGGAAATTAAGCACTGGGCTCCAGATCAGATATGT
This sequence comes from Cacajao melanocephalus, assembly GCA_963573385.1. Classification (NCBI taxonomy): domain Eukaryota; kingdom Metazoa; phylum Chordata; class Mammalia; order Primates; family Pitheciidae; genus Cacajao; species Cacajao melanocephalus. Next base: position 28,544 of record CAUYLG010047043.1, on the reverse strand, counting down.
CTATGTAATTCTATGTAATAGAAATTTCTGCAATGATGGGCATACTCTGAATCTGTACTGCCCACCGTGGTAGCCACTAGCCACATGTGGTTATTGAGCACTGGAAATGTGACTGGTGTTACAAAAGATCGAAATTTTGAATTTTATTAAATGTTAATTAATTTAAAGTTAAATTTAAATAACTGCATGTGGGCTGGGTATGGTGGCTCGTGCCTACAATCCCAGTGCTTTGGGAAGCCAAGATGGGAGGATCCCTTGAGACCAGAAGTTCAAGACCAGCCTGGGCACCATAGTGAGATCCCTGTCTCTACAAAACCTCAAATAAAAAACGAATTAGCAAGGCATAGTGGTACATGCCTATAGTCCTGGCTACATGGGAGGCTGCGGCAGGAGGATCGCTTGAGCCCAGGAGTTCAAGGTTGCGGTAAGCTATGATCATGCCATTGCACTCCCACTTGGGTGATTTATTTATATTGACTATATGATTTATACTGATAATAAAGTCATGTAGTGAGACTCTGTCTCTGAAATAATAATAATAAAAATAATGATGATAATCTTTAGAAGTGCATGTGGATAGTGGCTACCATTTACAATTTGGCTCTATACATTAACCTTTTATGTGCCCTGTTTTGGTGATCTGGTAAAGCCCATAAACTCCTTCTCAGACTGTTTTTTAAAAATTATTATTATTATTATTAAATTTCTTTTTTGCTGGCAGGGGCTCTCACTCTGTCACTGAGTTTCGAGTGCAGTGGTGCAATCACAGCTCACTGCAACCTCTGCCTCCTAGGCTCATGTGATCCTCCCACCTCAGCCTCCTCAGTAGCTGGGACCACAAGCCCATGCAACCACATGTGGCTCTTTGTCTTTTTTGTAGAGACGAGGTTTTGCCATGTTGCCCAGGCGAGTCTTGAACTCCTAAGCTTAAGGGATCTTGGCCTCCCAAAGTACTGGGATTACAAATGTGAGCCACTGCACCCTGCTAGACTAATGTTTTTAAATGCATAAAATAAAATATACAGAATTACAATGGGAATCAATTAATTTAACATTTATATTGTTCTTTGGTTTTTAATTCGATTTTTTAAATTAATTAAAAAGTTTTTATGATATAGTACTTGGTGTACATCTTTATCAATGCATTAAATATCAATCTAGCAGTGAACCTAATAACTATCACAGTTTTGAAGTGGCAATGAATATAAATGGTATCTTGACATATCTGATACATATCATAATGTGATGTGAAAATGCCTATGATTTATATTGATAATAAAGTCATGTGTACTGCTAATACTGCTGCGGTTTGGGTTCAGTTAGGAATTAGCGAAATAAACGTGATTTTTTTTTTCCCATCTAAGTTCACAAGCTCCCTGAATTCTCTTCACAGGTTGGGAGTATATGAACCCAGGTTAAAAATCCCCACTCTAGAGTTTTGTAAAAAAGACAGGTTGATTAACAAGATTAATTCCTTCTAGAAATAGGTATGGAATGCCTACTACATGCCAGGTACTGATCTAGACACTTGGGCTGCAGCATGAATAAGAGAGACAAAGCTGGAGTTCTCAAAAGGTTGTATTTTAGTGGAGGGGGACAATAAATCAACATTCAGATAGTTGCAAATAGTAGTAAATGCTGTGAAGAAAATATAATAGGGTGATCTAATAGAAAGTGACTAGAGAGAAAGTGGCTATTTTAAATTGGGTGATAAGCAAGACCTCTCCAGGAGGCCATTTGAGTTGAGTCTTGATTGAAAGAGAGAGCCAGCCTCACGCAGTCTGGAGGCAGCACCTTTTGAGCACAGAAGGCCCTGTAGCTAAAGGCCCCATAGCTGAAATGGGTGGGTGTGATTGGAACAGGATAATGGACAGAGGGAGCACTGCAGAAGATTGAGGTCAGAGAGGTGGGGTGGGGTTGCAGGGAGATACCAAGTCAGTGCTGGAGCACTGAGTTTGTGAGTAGTCATCATAGACAGCTGGGAATTTAGATTTTATTCTAAACCCCCTTAGAGTCAAAGGTGAAGTACATGATGGTCTTGGTAAAGGATGGATTAAATGGGAAGAGAAAGCTGGGAGCTCATGCAGAGCCTGTTGCAATAGTGCAAGTGTGATAGTGGCTGGTGACTCAGGAGGGGTAATGTAGAAGGAGAAAAGTGAATGAATTTAGAGAATCTTTTCAAGTAGGGCTGATTAGCCACAGGCAGGGAGCAAGACGCCCCAGCATGACTCAGGGCAGTGTGAATTTCTGAAATGAAAGAGTGGTAGGGGAGGAGATTTGGGGGCAGAGTGAAGATTTCTGTTTTGGTTTAAATAATGTCTTAGGTATCAAAATGGAGAGATTTAGATCTATGAATCTGAAGTTCAGCAGAGAGGTTGAGGCTGGTGCTATAAATGTTGCATTCGCCATCATCAAGATGATATTCAAGCCATGGGGTTGAGAAGATTAACTAATAACAGTGTTGTACAGAAAAGAAAAAGGTGGGTCTGAACCCTAGGGAAATTGAGTATTTAGGATTCATTTTTTGATTATTTACTGTGCACTATTCTTGGTCCAGACTTTCAGGTTGACATGTGCTTCCAAAGGCAGTGCACCATTCTCCAACCAAAAACAGCTCTTCTACTCATCTGGTAAATTGACTGTAGGTTAAGATAATGACCCTACGAAGACCTCTGATAAAATATAATTGTATTCTTGCAAGGATACATTACCAAATATTTTCATAACGAACATCACCTTGATGCTTCCCATGGATTTGCATTTTCTTTTGTTGTTGATTCCAGTGTCTAAATCTCCTTCCCACATTTGAAGATTTCCCCTACTTTAAGAGTCCCATCTTGCTCCGTAGATTTCCCAGGGAGCTATCTTAGGGAGTGATCTGAGGCTTTGTTTCTCAGAACCCCTTCTCCATGCCTGGCTTGCTGGCCTTCCTACAGATCCTGTGAGATACTTATTATCCTTTAATAAATTCCTTTTCTGCCAAACCAGTGTTGATGTTTGGGTTTCCCAGGAAACAGACTCCAAGACAGAAATTTGTGTGTAAGGAGGCTTTGGGGGGAGTTTCTTCTGGATCAACATCTGTCCCCTGGAGCACAAATCCTTGCAAGAGAGGGCAGAGCGAGAACTTGAACTGTGATCATGTTCCAGTAAAATCTTCATTTGATACCATGGGGAGCTCAAGAGCTGGAGGGCCCTTTATGGGGCTGGGATATTTGTATCCCTTCTCTTATCCCTGGTCATTGAATACAGGCTTCCCCAGAAAGAGGGCATGCCCTTGGATGAGGTGACTCTCTTAGGCTAAGAGCAATATCAGGTCAGGGATATAGCTGAAACCCATCATCCACTTGCACTCCCAGTCTCCACAACAAGCTTTACAGTTTACAAATCCATTCTTCTCCTGGATTCTAGCAACAGTCCAACATGTTCTTCATAGTTCGAATGAGAAACTGAGGCTCAGAAATAATATATGAAGAAGCTCGTGCCACCCACAACCCACAGGCTACGTGCAGCCCAGGATGGCTTTGAATGCTGCCCAACACGCATTTGCAAATGTTCTTAAAACATCATGAGGTCTTTTTTCGTCGTTAGCTATCATTAGTGTTAGTGTATTTTATGTGTGGCCCGAGGCAATTCTTCTTCCAAGGTGGCTCAGGAAAGCCAAAAGGTTGGACTACCCAAAAGCAACCCAAGCGCCACCCTAGAGATTACTGACAGTAGACATCTGCTTCTACCCTCCTAGCATTTGGAAAGCAGCCAGGGTTCGAGTGAGATTTAAGTTCTACCAGTGAAATGTTATTGATCTAGAAAGAGGTAGAGGTAAAATGCAAACCCTAGTCTTATGATTCCAAATCCCGTTTCTTTGCCTGCACCATATTGAACATTGCTGCAGAGAACAAACAAAGCTTTGAGACGGGCAAACCATCAAAGAGCCTGAGTAGGACCCGAGCAGTTCAAAAATCTTGAGCCATATCACTTTTGGATCTTTCCTCAGGAGTTCTCAGAATTTGGGACAATGAATTCCAATTGGAGCCACCATTTGTGAAGGAATCTCACCTTAATCCTCCTATAGGAAAAAAAAAAAAAAAAGGTCACTACACAGCAACCAAAGTGCCATGCTAGATATTATCGCTGAAAGTAGACATCTACTCCCACCATCATTTGTGTTCCCTCCTAGGGTCTGGAAGGCAGCCAGAGTTCTGGGTGAGATTTAAGTTCTGCCAGTGAAATGCACTTTCACGCTATTTGGAAGGCAGAGGGGAGGTGGAGACTGTTTTCCCACAGCTGTGACAGCGGACAAGAATGTGCCAACAAAAGCAAGTAGCAACATCTGAGCTCTGCTCGCCACACTCCCTGGTCACCAGCATCCGGAACAGAGGTGGCAGGAGTGCACGTTTTCTGACCTCCAGCTTACAGCAAAAGTGGTTGATCTTGAAACCAAAAGACCAGAAGCTGATTTTTCTCCTCCTTCCCTTCTAAAATTTTGTGAGCACTGAATTTCCTAGATGAAGCCAATCTCTTTCTGCTTGAAATATTGTATTTGTAACGGTTTTCTTTCCCGTGCTGAACCTGATATAGCACCCCAAGGGTGAAGCCAGAGCCGGTGACTCCCCTTTCCACACCCAGACATGATATAACCAGAAAAAAAATGCTCTTTACCCAGAGAGCAGCATGGAGAGTATCATAAAATAAACTGATCTCAAAGTGCTGGGATGACTCCTCCAGGGACGCTAGTGACCGTCGGCCCATTAGAGATTGCTTCTTTGGCCCACCGGGGATTATTTCTTAAAGTAGGTGGGATAAGAGCCTTGTCTTGCTGTGCGGATTGTAATACTTAACCTTTACCACCATGGCACTTTGTACCAGCAAAGGTCTATCTTCTATCTTTTTAATCCAACATCCTAATGTCACAGAGAGAGAATACATGAAATCTCACCAGGACCCTTGCTGGGCCACCATATTGACAAGATGCCTCACTAATAGAGCAGAGGCACGCGCGCCCATGACCATGGCATGGAGTCAAGTGTCAGCTACAGTCAGAGACAGCAGAAGCAGTGTACACAAAGGAAGAACACTTTACAGGCATCATGAATCCCACCCCAAAGAATGCAGACAGGCAGTGGACTTTTGGAAATGGAGTCTCTTGGATTTGTAGCCATCAAAAACAAAAAGGCTTTTCAAACAAAGATGTCATTTTACAGAGGCAGAAAGAGCCAATGCTGCAAAGAGTCTTTAGCTCTGCAAATTCAAGCATGAAATGGATATTCAAGGATAGCCTGCTCACGAATGCAGAAGCTGGGACACAGAAGATACACGAAATACACAAAATACATCTTGAATGAAATAAAGTGTAAGCAGGCATTCAGAGAATGTGCAAGCACCTTCACTTTTAACAAGAATCACTATAATATCCAGTTTCTACTTCATAAGGCTGTTTCCATGTTCCAGGCAACAGCTGGTCCCACTTTATTGCTGTGGGTACAATGAGTTCTAGTAAATCCTGTGTAATAGATGTATTCATATGCTCCGTCCTTTTAACAATCTTCTTAATTAGGGTGCTGTCCTTTTAAGCAAAGCATTTATATAGTTATTTTATTGCATTTGAATACAGAGTTAGCTTCAATAGACTCAATATAATTTTATGGGTTTTTAAAAAATTGCTTTACAATGAGGGGAATTTATTTTATCATCAGTGTGGAGTTATTCCCATGGACATTTAAGAGCCTTTGGTACAGTGTTTATGAATCACTGTGGAGGAGGAAAGAGCCTAAAGATGTGGTAGATGGTGGTGGTTCTGCCACTTACCCCAACTTCCGAGAACCTCAACTTTCACGTCTATAAAACAGAATCAGCATCTTCTTCGCCTGCTTCATGGAAAAAGTATGAACCTAAAGTAAGCGATTATATATGAAAGGACTTTACAAAGCATCGAGAGTCATGTGCATTTCAGGGGCCATTACTCCCCCCATGGAAGCTCCTGTCCTCAGTCCCATGAGGAGATGGTGCTGACGCATGAGTTTTAGGGTAGACTTGGACTTTCAGGACACATGGACAGGGGAGAGCAGAGAGAGCCTGGGTTGTTTAAGATGTTGGGGGGTACGCAGAGAGGAGAGCTTCAGGCATTGTGGAAGTGAGGGCAGAGGGCCAGGAACAACAGAGGACAGATGTGAAGTTAATTAGGTGTTAGCTATGGGTACCTGCTGACATTCTGGTACTTAAGGCTGGGCCTCCCCTTCATTACCAATAGCCACCAAGTTATTTTCCAGGCCTCCGCCTAGTCTGTGTCACTCAAATCCTCATTCTCTCTTTCATTAGAGTTCAGACAAACAATTCTTTACTGAAGAAATGGAATGCTCTGGGATATCCTCTACATACCCTAGAGCACTAGGATTCCATTTATTGGGGTCAAATGTCCTATTCTCCACTTAAATGTAGATAAAATGGAACGTGGTCAATATCAGGTTTCAGCTATCCATGCACAACACAGTTAGACATATCCTCAGCTGTGTAATTTTCAAATGTGACAAAGATTTATGAAGTGGGTACTAATGTCCTTCAAATGATATTACATCACCATTCCCCCAACATAAATGTACATTCTTTTCTTTTCTTTTTCTTTTTCTTTTTTTTTTTTTTTTGAGACAGAGTCTCGCTCTGTCACCCAGGCTGGAGTGTAGTGGTATAATCTCAGCTCACTGCAACCTCTGCCTCCGTCGTTCAAGCGATTCTCCTGCCTCAGCCTCCCAGGTAGCTGGGACTACAGGTGCCCACTGCCACTCCTGGCTAATTTTTTGTATTTTTAGTAGAGACAGGGTTTCAGCATGTTGCCCAGGCTGGTCTCGAACTCCTGTCCTTGGGTGATCTGCCCACTTCAGCCTCCCAAAGTGGTGGGATTACTGGTGTGAGCCACTGCGCCCGGCCTCCTTTACTTTCTTTATCATTGTGCATCACAGAACCAAAGGAGTGTCAGTAACCCTTCAAATCATGCCATGAAATCCATAGTGTTGTCCACCGTACTTTCAATAAGAAAATTCGACGATGTCAAGCTCAGCAGTTTTACCTACTTCTTTTAAAAATATTCACATTTCAATTTATTCTCAAGTATATAGGCTGGGAGGCAGTAGTAATAGAGTAAAAAGACCACTGTACTTGAAATCAGAAAACACAGGTTTTGTAGGGGAGTGAAAAACTTCTCTCTTCTAGGTTCCTTGGCTGGGCTACAAATTAAATGGACATATGACAGATTAACAGAAGGAAAACCATATTTAATTATGTGCATATACATAGAAGTTCTACAAAATATGTCTCGAAGAAGGGTCAGATGATTGAAGCTTATATAGCATCCAGAACTACAGAGAGGAATTGAGGCTTGGAGCTTTTAGAGGGTGGTGGAGACACAAAGAATGGGGTTCCTTGGCTGGACTACAAGTGAAATTGACATACGACAGATTCACAGAAGGAAAACCATATTTAATTACATACATACACATGGGAGTTCTATAAAATATGAGTTTCAAAGAATGGTCAGATGATTGAAGCTTATATAGTATCCAGAGCTACAGAAAGGAATAGAGACTTGAGGCTTCTAGTGGGTGGTGGAGACACAAGAAATGGGAAGGGGAGAGGAGGAAATACAAGGTGAATAAAGCTTGTCTTGTTATGCAGATTGCAAGACTCTGTACCCCTCAGAAGAACAGGTGATAGGGCATGGAGTTAACCTGTAGTCTCTTTTCTTGTGACTGAAATTAATCTTCCTTGGTTGATAAGATTCCCAGGGAGAGGAAATAACAATAGGGTTCCTTATCTGTCTTTAGGTGGATAAGGGGCACTCAGAGAAGACGTCTGCCTGCATCACTGTTCTCCAAGTGCCCTCCAGTTCAAAGTAATCAGCATACCAAAACGTCATATTTTGGGGTGGTGTTTCCTGAGCTCCTTCAGTTTGAATCCCTGATTTTAATACTCTGGAGAAATTTGAGCAAGTTACTCTATCCTGCTGGGCTTCAGTTTGCCAAACTCTTAAAATGGGGATGATATAAGAACAAATTTGATAATATGGATGAGAAAGTTTGGGAAAAACTAATGTTAGGGCCTTACTTCATTAATTATGTGTTATGGTCATGGACACATGTCCTTATTTATTGGTATCTCATTGATACTGGAAACTCTCAACTATATTCTTCCACATATACTGATTTACAAACTTCTTAGCTGCAGATCAAGGGGGTTGGGAGCCGTCTTTTTCTTCTTGGCATCTCTCTCCTTCTCTCTAGTTTTAATATTTAATTTAATCTTGGCCGTGCCCTTCTTGGCTAACCTCTCAATTAAAGATCAAAGCACAGAGTCTCATTGCCAATTTCAAGTCCATCTAACTGCAATCCAGATCAAGAAGCTTTTATTTATTTATTTCCTCCTTTTTTTAGAAATGGGGTCTTGATATGTTGCCCAGGCTGGAGTGCAGTGGCTCTTCACAGGCTCAATCACAGCACACTACAGCCTCCAACTCCTCAGCTCAAGCGATACTCCCACCTCAGCCTCTGGAATAGCTGAGATTACAGGTGTTTGCCACTGTGCCAGGCTTAGACACCTTGATATTCCCCAATACGATCCTGAGAATGCACACCACAGGAAGAGTAAAGGGAAATTTGAACAGTCTTGGACCTCTGAGTGAATGAAGAGGAGTGTGCAAGGCCTACAGCAAAATGTCAAGGCCGAATGATGTCCCATAGTCATAAGATTCTGCAGCCCATTTGTCTATGTAAGTCCAAAGCTGAATACCAACATGTTTCTTTTAATCCAGTGCAAGGTGAAGGAAATGCTAACATGAAGGGTAAGCAGAAAACAATATGTAAACATATTTTCTATCAGATGAAACTCGCTACTGCCTGAGTATCTGTTGAGGCTTGTGGAGGGCCTATATTGGCCTGTTTTCTGTTGCTTATAACAGAATATCTGAAGCTGAGTAATCTATAAAGAAAAAGAATTTATTTCTTACTGTTATGGAGGTTGGAAAGACTGAGGTTGAGGGGTTGTATCTGGTGAGCACCCTCTTGCTGGGGGCAGCTCTCTGAAGAGTCCCGAGGTGGCTCAGGGCACCACATGGCAAGGGAATGAATTCATTCATTCACAAGGACAGAGCCCTTGTGATTCGATCGCCTCTTGAAGGCCACATTTCTCAACACTGCCACACTGAGGATTGAATTTCAATGTGAGTTTTGGAGGAGACAAATATTCTAATCATAGCAGGAACCACTAACTAACACCACTTTTCCTTGCCCTTTTTTTTGTGTGTGTGTTTTGTTTTTTTTGAGGCGGAGTCTGTCTCTGTTTGCCCAGGCTGGAGCTCAGTGGCACAATCTCAGCTCACTGCAAGCTCTGCCTCCCAGGTTCAAGTGATTCTTGTGTCTCAGCCTCCCGAGTAGCTGGGACTACAGGCATACACCCAGCTAATTTTTGTACTTTTAGTGGAGATGGGGTTTTACCATGTTAGCCAGGCTGGTCTCAAACTCCTGACCTCAGGGAATCCACCTGCCTCGGCCTCCTAAAGTGCTGGAATTACAGGCGTGAGCCACTGTACCCAGCCCTTGCTTATGTTTTGGGCCAATTGAGGAAAACAAATAGAACCATAACATCACTTTTATTATTGATGACGTTAATATTATGAACATGGCTAATAGCTGCAAATAAGTGGCTTCCTAATGCTAACATTTTAGAACATGCCTTATAGGTACATGCAGGTGGGCTTCCTACCATAGACACACATCTAGTCATGGCCAGGTCTCCCCTGCAGGCTTCTCCCATGTCCGAGAGCAACAGTGACTTATTCTCTCTGCAGGTGGGCTCACTCCCAAGAGAAACAGAAGAGGAAGGAGCTCAGGAATGCTGGGTCCTCCTTCCAAACCCAGCCTGAGGAAGAATAAAGGATGGAAAGCAGAGAGAACTCAAGAGTATCATATTAGTAGAAGTCCTTCTGCAGAGATGGAAGCTTCAATTCTGGTAGAGAAGCATTTCTGTATAGCAGATCAGTCCTTCTTTCAGCCTAAAAGTAGATTCGTGTAAGAGCAGTTAACTCGGAACATCCACAGTATGTAGCAATTGTGTTCCTTAAAGATGACAACTGGGATAGAACATCCATATTTTAAGAATATTTTGTATTGAAAAATATTTGGCTGCCGCATCTTTCATCTCTCTTCTTATGATGCGTTTTCCTCTAGGCCATCTACCCTGCTGATTATAAGCCCATCTATCAATCCAAGACTAGGAAGACAATACTTGAAGAGCAGTTGGAAATAGAGGGATTGAGATCAATGGCTGTTTTCCAGATCACAGAGTCAACGCTGTGAAACACTTTGCAAGATGGCATGTTTTTTTTTTTTTTCCTCCCTCAGCCTGGATTATTCCTTAGTGTTCCCAATTCTGCTGGCAGGAGTCCTGTTGAATTCAGGAAAACCATATGAAACCCATCCCGGGTGTTGCCAAAATAAATTGTTAATCATATCAGATGTAGCACCAAAGAGTCTTCCATCATAGTCAATTTTGTGTTTTGCAACTGTTCCCTTTGGCTCCACTCAGGATCTGCCAAGAGGAAAGGAAGCCTCCACTGTGCATGCCACATCTTGTTATCTGCCGCAGGAGAGAGGCCAGTGGGGAAGGCTCACTGGGTCAAGATGAGGGTACCACTAACACTAACAAGAGGTGTTTACTACAGCCCAATTTCAATGATCCTTCTGGGCATACTAAGAGCGTGTGATCCTCAACTGTATCCATTACGGCTTGGGAGCATGAGAATCTTACGAAGGTTCAATTTGCACAGCATGGGGATGGCCTGTAGGATTTGTACCTGCATGTTTCTAAAAGGCTGCTTTAGATGCAAACGTTATATAAAATGACTGCAATTCTTTCCACTATCTGGTTCAATTAAATGAAACTAATTTACCTGAGCATGTAGTTATCTGGACTATTGTCTAGAGAAGAAAGAAAGGAGCAAATGACAACCAGGGAAGCCATGATCCAGATTTTTTTTAAAAACAGAGCGAAAGCCAATAGGTAAGCAATAACTAAAATCTGTCCTAGAGTAGGTCACATCAACACATCCAGTTTGGTCATAATAGATCCTTGGGAAACATCCCAAATTCCTTTGAATTGAATCTGCACCCCCTCCACATTTACAGTATTCTACAGGTGTTGGCGTGAGCATGCTGGAGGGCTAAGCAGTTCTTGAATGTTAATCATGGCATAGGACCTTTATATGTACCAGGGCTAGAAAATGAACTGGTATGGTTCAAACAAGAAGGAGATTTTGTCCACACCTCAGATATCCAGATAAACAAATTCAGCATTCCTCTTTGGCCTCCATTTAACTGAAGTTCAACTACTTTGCAAAATAGAACACGAAGGTACTCTGCTGTCTTTTTCAAAGCATGCCAGTTCTAGTGGCTCTCATCAAATTTTCTTCTGGATATAAATCTTGATTTTTCTCTTAATATAGCAAGTTCTATTCAACAGGCTTCATTTCCCATGACTCATTTAAAGAGTGGTTCTTGTGTGCCGATTTGTTTTGATCTATGTATCTCATTGTTCTTCTGGATTCAGAAAGGCATCTTACCTGAGCAAGGATCAAGAATCCAAGTCTAGAGCTGAACTATCATATTGCAACATTTCTGACACTCCACAAAGTCAATCTAAGTGTATTAGCATACCAAAGGGTTGGAGATATGACACCTGAAGCTGGTTAGCTGTTATGTGAGGAGAAATTTATTTATTAAAGCATAAAGGAAAAATGAATCCCAGCAAACCAATGTGGATACCACTTTGCTATATTTTTAACTTGAAGCTTCCAAATACGAAGTTTCAATCCACCAGCTTAGATTCTAGCAATGATGTTTCTGTATATCTGTGGTGTGTGTGTGTGTGTGTGTGTGTGTGTGTGTGTATGTGCATGCGTACCTGTGTGTGTGGTGGGGGAGGTACACATTTTCTGTGGAGAATTTGAAAACGATAATAAAGCTGATTAAGAGATGGTTACTTTTTATTATCACCACACGATAAACAGTCTTCAACCATGTAAGAGATAAAATGCTTTTCCTCAAAAAAAGTTGTATTGGTGTAAGTTCTACACAATTGTAGCTGTTACTTTTGGGTTTAATAATACATAGATAAGCCTCAAATTAGTAAATTTTATTATTTATCCATTTCTCTTCTGGTTATTATTCATTTTATTACACAATTATTCCTGAAATAATGTCATCAATACACTAAGTACACCATTGGGTTCTAAGTGAAAATACAGAGTGTTTCTACTTTGAAAACGTACAAAAAGTGATCAAGGAGAAAAAATGACTTACTTGCAGATGAAGCAATGAATGAATGAATCCTGCCTTGTCATACAAATGTTTGAGGTAGCTTTTAAGCAATGCCCACATGAAATACCAAAATACAAACAAAACATCAGATCTATAGGAAATATGTTTGAATAAGGAGGTAGCCTAGGATAAAAGAGAGAAACATACATGTGCGTGTTGTAAAATCTTCTATGGCAGCTAACATGAAGCCTCTATTTTTGACTCTGAGATTCCTAGTAGCCAAAGAAAATATGCAAGCAGAAACATACACACGTCACCAGGGTATGATTGATGTAATATAAAGTGAGACAGCACTGGCTGAAGTATGCAGCAAGCAAGTATGTTCCTTGAGAAACTATGATCAGTAAGCTGTGATCACATCCATGGTTAATTACAGATTAATTAATGAATAGTTACAACGCAATGGGATAAGTGTTGCCAGTGGTTCATATGGAATGCTCAGCTCTCCACAAGAGTTTGCTAATCTGATAATGGAGTGAGAAAAAAATGGAGAAAAGCATGCAAACGAAACATATAGCCTAGGAGAGGCTCAAGAAATTAAAAGAGCATGAGTTTAAAAAATATAAGAATATCAGTGTGACTAGATGGAGCATATAATTTAGGGTGCAGCAGGTTTTGAAGGACTGCAGGGGTAGGCAAACTATGGCCCTCAAGTCAAATCAGGCTCCCTACTTGTTTTTGTAAATAAGGCTTTATTGAAACACAACTGTGTCCATTCTTTTACATATTGTTTACAGTTGCTTCCTCATTTTTTTTTTTTTGTTTCATTTTTAAAGACAGAGTCTCTGTCTGTCGCCCAGGCTGGAGTACAGTGGCACAATCTCAGCTCACTGCAACCTCCGCCTCCTGGGTTCAAGCGATTTGCCTGCCCCAGCCTCCTGAGTAGCTGGGATTCAGGCACACGCCACCACACCTAGCTAATTTTTTGTGTTTTTAGTAGAGACGATGTTTCACCATGTTAGCCAGGCTGGTCTTGAACTCCTGATGTCAGGTGATCCACCCATCTAGGCCTCCCACGGTACTGAGATTACAAGTGTGAGCCACCGTGCCTGGCCTCCTTCTTCATTTTTTACTACAAAGGTGAGTAGACACAGAAACCCCACGGCCAGCCTAAAATACATACTCTCTGGTCCTTTACAGAAAAAGTTTGCGAATCTCTGCTGTAAAACATACCAAGGAGTTTGAATTTTATCCTATAGTTGAAAGGAGAGTGAAGGATTTTTAAAAGTTAGGAAAATTAGGAAAACCAGAAGGGTAGCCCTGGCAAGTTTACTTCACAAACACTCATCTCAATTCCTTAAAGGTAAAAATGATTTGATGTGCCACTTAACCCACATGCCTCAAGGAAGACAATGTCATGACAGAGTACATACGAGAGTCTCAGAAAAGGTTAGCTGGATACCAAGACTTGAGTTGGGATCAAATTATCTGCTAGGTTCATTTGAGATGGGCTCTGGGCCACTATGTAAGGATGTGAGGAGGGAAGAGAGTGGCTGGAATATTTTTATCTGCTTAAAAGAATCATTTCGTACAGCTTTTTGTATGTCCAGAAAAAGAGAAAGTACGGTAATAAAAAATAAATTCCTTTCCTATATCCTGTTTCCTTCTAAAAGTAGTATTGTTTTACATTTTACATTTGAATGCATAAATCTGATTCATTGTGAATTCATTTTTTAAGTTATAAAGTTTAGGTCAAGATTCTTTTTGGAGGGCTATGTGTCTGTAATGGCTACAGCACCACAATGTTGAAAAATGAAAAATACTGCTTTCTAAAAAATTAAGACGTTATATTTCTGATGATTAATTTTCTTGTGGATAGTTTCCTATGCGTCTGCCCCTGCTCTGCCGCTTTCTGAATTGAGGTTTTTCCCAGGTCTTAAACTTGCTCATATTATATTTTGGCAAACAGAAAGAATCATGTTTTGTTGTTTGTTTTTTAAAGAATCATTTTGTGGCTGGATGCGGTGGCTCATACCTGTAATCCCAGCGCTTTGGGAGACTGAGATGGGTGGATCACGAGGTCAAGAGATCGAGACCATCCTGGCCAACATGGTGAAACCCCCTCTCTACTAAAATTACAAAAATTAGCTGCACATGGTGGCACGCACCTGTAGTCCCAGCTACTTGGGAGGCAGAGGCAGGGGAATCGCTTGAACCCGGGAGGTGGAAGTGGCAGTGAGCCAAGATCGCTCCACTGCAGTCCAGCCTGGGGACAGAGGAAGACTCCATCTCAAAAGAGAATCATTTTGTGTGGCATTTCCATGTTTATGATGCATATAGATAGTGTAGTGATTAGGAGCATGGGCTCTGGAGTCAGTTTCTTGGTCAAGCCCTGTCTTTGGCCATTTATCAGCCACGTGCCTTTGGAGGCAAGGCTCGGTGTCCTCATCTGTCAAATGGTAATAATAATAGGACCTACCCTATCATAAGGTAGTTGTGAAGGTTAATGAGTTATACAGTTCTGCTCACATAGGAAGCACTCAATAAAGCTTCACCCTTCCCCTTACTAGAAGCATTTAGACGGAATTTAACCCTGACCTTAGGACACGACATTACATCATATCATATTACTTTACATTGCATCTCCCAACATTTTAATGTAAAACAAGAGATTCTCTTCTGTTCTAGTCTATTGACAGCTACAGAAATAAGAAACTGGTTATAAAACCCCCTGAGAACAGAGAGGACAGGAAATGATATTTGAAAACAAATGATTAATCTTTTTTGATCCAAGACCCAGCTCCCAGATTTTTTTTAAGTTATTGTATTACTTTTCCAGAGTTGCCATGACAAATTCACACAAATTCTGTGCCTTGCAACAATAGAAATGTATTCTTCTGTAGTTCAGGAGGCTACAGTCTGAAGTCGAGGTGTTGGCCAGGCCCTACTTCCTGCAAAGCTGCTTATTTCAGCTCCTAGTGGCTTCCAGACATCCGTGGTGTTCCTTGGCTTTTAGCTGCATCACTCCAATCTCTGCCTCCATCCTCACGTTCTCTCCTTCTCTGTCTCTGTGTCTTACAGGAACATCAGTCACTGGATTTAGAGCCCACCCTGATCCAGTAAGACTTCATCTTCTGATCCTGTCACCTATGTAGTGAGCATAGTATCTGATAATTTTTGAACACTTGCCCTCTCCACCCTCCTCCCCCTCTTAGTCCCCAGTGTGTATTGTTTTCACCTTTGTGTCCACGTGTATTCAATGTTTAGCTCCCATATGTATGTAAGAACATGTGGTATTTGGTTTTCTGCTACTGTGTTATTTCACTGATGATAGCATCCAGCTGGGGCATCCATGTTGCTGCAAAGGACATGATTTTGTTCTTTTTCATGGTTGCATAGTATTCCATGGTGTGTGTGTGTGTGTGTGTGTGTATACATATATATATATATATATACATATATATATATATATATAACACATTTTCTTTATCCAGTCCACCACCAATGGGCATATAGGTTGATTAGTGATGTTGAACATTTTTTCATGTTTGTTGCTGATTGTATGTCTTCTTTTGAGAAGCATCTCTTCATGTTTTGTGCCCATTTTTAACTAGAGTTATTTGCTTTTTGCTTGCTCAATTGTTTAAGTTTCTTATAGATTCTGGATTACACCTCTGTTGGATGCATAGTTTGGGAATATTTTCTACCATTTTGCAGGTTGTCTGTTTACTCTGTTGTTAGTTTTCTTTGCTGTGCTGAAGCTCTTCAGTTTAATCAGGCTAAAAAATTTACTTGTCAATTTTTGTTTATGCTGCAAATGATTTTGCAGACTTAGTCATAAATTCTTTGCCAAGACCAATGTCCAGAATGGTGTTTCCTAAGATTTTTCTAGAATTACTATAGTTTTAGGTCTTATATTTAGATCTCTAATCCATCTTGAGTTAATTTTCATATATGGTAAAAGGCAGTGGTCTAGTGTCAATCTTCTGCATATGGCTATCCAGCTATCCCAGCACCAATTATTGAATAGGGAGGGAGTCTTTCATCATTGCTTATTGTTGACTTTGTCCGAGATGAGATGGTTGTAGGTGTGCAGCTGTATTTCCGGATTCTCTATTTTGTTCCTTTGGTCTATGTGTCTGTTTTTGTGCCATCACCATGCTGTTTTGGTTACTCTAGCCTTGTAGTATAGTTTGAAGTCAGTTAGTATGATGCCTTTGGCTTTACTCTTTCTGCTTAGAATCACTTTGGATACTTGGGCTCTTTTTTGATTCCATATGAATTTTAGAATAGTTTTTTCTAATTCTGTGAAAAATTTTGTTGGTAACTTGATAATAGTATTGACTCCATAAATTCCTTTGGACGGTATGGCCATTTTAACAATATTGATTCTTCCTACTCATGAGAATGGAAGGTCTTTTCATTGTTTGTGTTGCCTTCTGATTTCTCTCAGCAGTGTTTTGTAATTCTTGTTGTAGAGATCTTTCACCTTCTTGGTATATTCCCAGGCATTTTTTTTTCCTGTGGCTATTGTAAATGGAATTGCATACTTCATTTGGCTCTCAGCTTGAATGCTATTGGTGTATAGAAATGCACTGATTTTTATACATTGATTTTGTATCCTGGAACCTGACTGAAGTCATTTATCAGTTCTAGAGGCCTTTTGGTGGAGTCATTAGGGCTTTCTAGGTATTGGAGTCATTAGGGCTTTCTAGCTATAGGAATCATATTATCTGTGAAGATTCATAATTTGACTACCTCTTTTTCTATTTGGATGTCTTATCTTTCTTTCTCTTGCCTGACTGCTCTGGCTAAGACTTCCAGTACTGTGTTGAGTAGGAGTGGTAAGAGTTAACGATCTTGTCTTCTTCCAGTTTCAAGGGGAATGCTTCCAGCTTCTGCCCATTCAGTATGATGTTGGCTATGGGTTTGTCATAGGTGGCTCTCATTATTTTGAGGTATGTTCCTTCAACACCTAATTCGTTGAGAGTTTTTTAACATGAAGCAATGTCAAATTTTATCAAAAGACTTTTCTTCATTTATTACATTGATCATATGGTTTTTGTTTTTAATTCTTGTACGTAGTAAATCAAGTAAATCAACTGTATTGATTTATGTATGTTAAACCAACCTTGCATCCCAGGAATGAAGTCTACTTGATCATGGTGAATTAACTTTTTGATGTGCTGTTAGATTTTGTTTGCTAGTATCTTGTTTAAGAATTTTTGCATCTATGTTCATCTTTTTTCTTTTCTTTGTTGTGTCTTTGCCAGGTACTCATGTCAGAGTGGTGCAAGCTTTATAGAATGAGTTAAGGAGGACTCCCTCCTTCTAGATTTTTTTGAATAATTTCTGTAGGATTGGTGTTAGCTCTTTTTTGTACATCTGGTAGAATTTGGCTGTGAATCCGTCTGGTGCAGGGTTATTTCTTTTATTGGTACTTCTTAAAATTACTGATTCAGTTTTGCAACCCAATATTGGTCTGTTTAGGGTTTCAGTTTCTTCCTCTTTCAATCTGAGAAGGTTGTTTTTTGGGAATTTATCCGTTCCTTCTAGGTTTTTCTAGTTTGTGTGCATAAAGGTGTTTGTAATAGTCTCTGAGGATTTTTTGTATTTCTGTGGATCAGTTATATTGTTAGCTGGTTTTTATGTAGACTTGACTATGTAGTTGTTTTATAGTGTCAATGGGCTATATATAAAGTGTCTTTTTGTGGTGAAATGTATCTTTCTTTTCTTTCAATGTTTAGCACTCCCTTAAAAGATCTCTTATAAGGCAAGTCTTGTAGTAACAAATTCCCTTAGCATTTGCTTATCTGAAAAAGATTTTATTTCTTCTTCTCTTATGAAGCTTGCTTTGGCTTGATATTAAGTTCTTGATTAGAATTTCTTTTCTTTGAGGATGCCGAATATAGGTTCCTGATCTCTTCTAGCTTATATGGTTTCTGTTAAAAGGTCTGCTGTTAGCCTGATGGGGTTCCCTTCGTACATGACCTAACCCTTCTCTCTAGCTGCTTTCAGTATTTTTTTATTTCACATTGACCTAGGAAAGTCTGATGAGTATGTGTGTTGGGGATGATCATTTCATGTAGTATATCTTGCTAGGGTCCTCTGAAGTTCTTGACTTTGCATGTCCACTTCTGTAGTAACAGAATTTGTTGGGGAAATTTTCATGGACAGTATCCTCAAATATGTTTTCCAAGTTGTTTGCTCTCTGTCCCTCTCTTTCTGGGATGTCAATGAGTCATAGGTTTGGTCTCTTTGCATAATCCCATATTTCTCAGAGGTTTTGTTCATTTTTTTAAAATTCTTTTTTTCTTTATTTTTGTTTGCATTGATTCAAAGGAGCAGTCTTTGAGCTCTGGGATTCTTTCCTCAACTTGGTCTATTCTGTGGTTAATACTTACAGTTGTATTATGAAATTCCTGTAGTAACTTTTTCAATTCCAAAAGTTCAGTTTGGTTCTTTCTTAAAACGGCTGTCATCTTTCAACTTTGGGATTGTTTTACAGTTTCCCTTGGATTGGGTTTCAGCCTTCTCCTGTATCTCCTTGAGCTTCCTTGCCATGCAGATTCTGAATTCCATGTCTGTCATTTCAGTCATTTCATCTGGTTAAGACCCATTGCTGGGGACCTAGTATGGTTGTTTGAAAGCAAGAAGACAGTTTGGCTTTTAGAGCTGACAGAGTTCTTGCACTGCTTCCTTCTCATCTGTGAGAGCTGATGTTCTTTTATCCTTTGAATTTGCTGTCCTTTGGATGGGGCTTTTTGTTTTTATGTTCTTTATTTCCCTTGAGAGTTTACTGTGGTGTAAGTTGGATATAATTGATTGACTTCATTTATCAATATATTCAGAGGGCCAAGGCTCATCTTGGCACTGTTAGGCTGCATACTCTAACCCTGGAGAGCTGTGACTGGGCCTGTGGTTTTGTTCTCCAGACACTCAAGGTCAAGCACTGGCTGCACTGTGGGGATCGAGGTGCTCTCAGGCCATTGACAAAGGCCCTTCATCAGGGGCCACTGGCTAAAGTGTTCTATCAGGGGTTGCTACAAAAGTGCTATAGCAGAGCAGTGGAGGCTGCATTGTGTACGTATTCCCATGAGAGTGGCCAGGTAGGAACCAGGAGAGGGGCTAGTGGATGGGGGCGGGAGTGCAGATCAGACTTAACCTAGTCTCATGAAAAAGATAGCCCTGCTCTCTCCAGATCTGGCAATTTACAAAGGTCAGAACCACCTAGAGGAGTATGAAGAGCCTTTGGGGATGAGTGCCTATGACTATGTTCCTTCACACCTGTCCCTGTGCCAAACTCCCTCGGCTCCATAGAGAGTTGTGCTCTGCCAATGCATCTGCTCAACTCAACTGTCCATGAGTCCATGGGGTCTCCTGCAACTAGATCCCAGAAGTCCATGGTGAGAGTGGGCTGCTCTGCAGTTATGTTGCTCACCCCTTCCTTAGGAGCCACTTAGGGCCAAAAATGAATCTCAGTGGTCAGCAACCCTTTGCAGGGTTCCTAGCTTCCTCCTACTTCAGCCCTGGTATCTGTGTAGTCTCTCCATCCACTCTCCATGCATTCTCTCAAAAGATCTCTTTGGCCAATTTGATATTCTGCTCTCTCTTGGTGGGAGAAGCTCTTCCTGGCTGTGTCTAGTTGGCCATCTTTTCCTGCCCCCAAACTTCATCATCATTTAAATTACATATGCAAAAGCATTGTTTTCAGACAAGGTCACGTTCTCAGGTTCTGGGCAGACACGAATTCTAGGATGGTGGGGGGCTATCTAACCCAGTATGGTTATTTATAGACTTATTTTCCCTTTTGTAGCTTCTGGACATCACTATCATTTATTGCCCTCTGACATTGGCTCTCTCTATCCCTCCTGCTCCTGATGCCCCTTGAGAACTTCTGCCATGAAGAACTTCCAGAGCCTAATTCCTCACTGTTTCACCTCTTCCTTGGAAAAGCAGAACATGAGTGGATAATTCTTTGCATTGGGGCTATGCTTTGCTGTACGGAACAGTATCTATTGGAAAATGCAATGTTTTCTCTTAGAAAATATATGTCAAGTTGCAAACAGCCCATTTAAAAACTATTTTTAGGAATGCTGTCAGCTTGAGGTTGGGGGATGCATGCATTGTTAATGAGATATCACGCAGGGTTTGAGATTGTGATTGGAGTCACAGTGGGGTTCCTGCTTTAGGATAATCCATACAAATAATGTGGCCTGTTTGATTTTTAAGAACTGAGTATCATCATCAAATATGAAATTTTGTGTCTGGAAGACCCATAAAATTAAGTCCATTTATTAGACAATAATCTAACATGTGAAAATGCTTTATTACATTTCTTGGGGTGTGGGTTCTTCTAAAATCAGTGTGTGGAACAAAATCTTGGGTCCAGGTGGTTTATTTGGGAAGTAATCCCAGGAAGGAGGCATGAGTGAGTGGGAGAATGAGAGGGACACACTGAAGGAAAAGCCACAATGAGGATGCACAGTCAAGATCAAAATCACCACTGTGGGCAGTGGAGGCATGATTCCCCACGACTCTGGAAAAAATGTAGAGAAACCCTCCCCATATCATCCTCCTGAAAGACTGCAGGCTGGAGCATCTCCTTTGCGTCCTCTCTCCATCAAATGAGGACTGCCTTTCGGAACATTAACTCTCTCACATTTGCTAACCTGTCCTTGCCTGAAAGAAGATGCTGCAGCAGAATGTTCTTAAGATGAGGAGCTGGCAACAGGTGATAAGACTGAACTCATGTCTTTTTAACTTTGTATTTTATTTTATTTTTGAGACAGGGTCTCACTCTGTTGCCCAGGTTGGTATGCAGTGGCACATTCACAGCTCTTTGTAGCCTCAACCTCCTGGGTTTGAGCAATCCTCCCACCTCAGCCTCCCAAGTAGCTGGGACTACAGGCAAACACCAACAAGCCCAGCTAATTTTTTTTTTTTTAGAGGCAGGTTCTCACTATGTTGCCCAAGCTGGTCTCAAACCTCTGTACTCAAGTTATCCTCCTGCCTCATCCTCCCAAAGTTCTGGAATTACAGGTGTGAACCATGATGCCCAGCCCAAAACTCATATTTCAATGTCCACCACAGCTGCAGTTTCAGTCAGAGGTGGACTGAGGAAAGGTGGCACAGATGCCAGCAACATCTGCTCTATTGGATTTCTTCTTTTTATAGAGGATATAATCTTCATTGTGCTCATCATCTAAAATTTAACTGCCCTCTGAATTAAGAATGGCATACTATATATTCCTTTTACAGGTAAAATATAATTAAGGCATTGTAACCTGAACATAATTTATGTACTGTTATACCAGCTAGTATGCTTTAGGCTTCAAATACAAAAAGACTCACCCGAAGATGGTATAAAGAGAAGGCTGGAGTCTGCTATGGTACCCGCACTGCGAGATCATGATCTCTTCATCCTTGGGTAGCCAAATAGAATCCTTGGGCAGGTTGTCTCCTGCTACAAGCATCCTTATGGGGGCTTATCACAGGGTGGCTTGAGTGGTGTTGGTTTCCATTCCTCCACCACAACACGTTGAGTGTAGCCGAGGAGGGGTTCTACCAAAACATGGACTTCTCCAGTGATGCTGCTGGGAATTTGCATGTTCTAGGTTCCCAAAGAATATGGCATGAAGTCCAAGCTTTGGGGAGTGGAGTAGAGGGTAACGCAGACACCCCTGGCAGGCACAACTCCAGCTAGTGGTGCAAACATTTGCCTTTATGTATGTTAGACACTTCTGTCCTTTTATAGCTGATATTACCATTTAGTGGCATCTGAGTTAGCTGCAGTGTCCCTATTTTAACAGTGAATCTATAAATTAGACTTTTAAATTGTTTTGACATATTTGATGTAAGAATTATGTTAGATGAGAAATTCATTTGCATGAATATAAGAAACTTTAGCATTAAATTAATGAGAGAAAAATGTGCTATTCAACTTGTCATATTTATTTCAACAATTATATTTTTTAATGGTTTTTAAATTTTTTACTTCTTATTCTTGCAGTTTCTTGTTGACAGTCATATTCAAGTATTTAAAGATATCGTAAAAAATTATCAGTAATTTCAGGTACTCATTTTAAGCGTAAATCTCTGATTTCGTTATGTTGTATTCACAGAAGCAAGCAGCTCAAGTTCCTCATTAAGGAAACAAAATTTTTGAAATTTTATTTGGAAATTTTATATAAATTCTGTATTCTAAATATTCCCTAGTAATCTGCATTTTATTTTTCCTATCTTAACTGTATATTATAAACTCCCACAGTGCTCCTATGCCAGTGTGACATGCAAACATTATCATCATGCAAACATTATCTATAAGCACTGATACGGTTTGGCTGTGTCCCTACCCAAATCTGGAATTGTAGCTCCAATAATTCCCATGCATTGTGGGAGGGACCCAATGAGAGGTACCCGAATCATGAGAGTGGGTCTTTCTGATGCTCTTGTCATAATAGTGAATAAGTCTCACAAGATCTGATAGTTTATAAAGGAGAGTTCCTCTGTACATGCTCTCTCTCTTGCTTGCCACCATGTAAGACATGACTCTGCTCTTCCTTTGCCTTCCGCTATGATTGTGAGGCCTCCCTAGCCAGTGGAACTGCGAGTCTATGAAACCTCTTTTCCTTTATAAATTACCCAGTCTTGGGTATGTCTTTATTAGCAGCATGAGAACAGACTAATACAAGTGCTATGTCATGAAAACTAAGTGAAAACCCTTGAATAAATATTTACTTCACATAAGAAGTTTGGGAGAAGTGCAGTTCCTGGGTTGATTAAGTTGGATGCCTAATGATATCTTCAGGTCCCTCCATTCTTCCCTTTCTGGCTCTGCCATTCCCTATGCTTCAGCTTTTGTTCTCAGTGTGTCCCTTCCTGGTTGCATCATGGCCATAGCAGCTGCAAATATCCTAACTTCATGCAACAATATCCAAAGATTAGAAGAGAGAATTCTTCTCCTTGGGCACAGTCTAAGGGTGAGGAAGACCTTTATAAAAGTTTCCAGCAAACTTACCATCACATCTCAATGGCCAGAATGTGCTCATGTACCTTCTCAGGAAGGGAATCACTGCATATATTAGTCAGATCTCTTCACTATAGAACTTAGAAGCTGATTCTAGCTGATAAAGACAGGTTTCTTTGAAAAATAGTGGCCAAAACCCACTAATCAGTGTTAGCACCACTAGAAGGAAGTCCCACCAATGTTCATCTTGCAATACGAAGCAATACAAGTACCTATCATTTCCTAGAAAGCACTCTTGTTGAACAGTAAAATTGATCCTGAACCTTGTCAAGGCTTCAGATCCAACTACCAGTTTAAAGGAAATGCTGGGGGTAGAGGAACTAGCTAAGGATCAGTGCAAGGGAAAAATTCTCTAAATCTGGGATATAGTACATTCTATAGAGTAAATCATCTGGTTTTTTCAACAAATCAATTTGTTGGAAAATTGGGAAGCCAATTACTAGAATAAGAGAGAATTAAGAAACATCGCAATCCAGCTACTTGGGAAACTGAAGCAGGAGAATAGCTTGAACCCAGGAGGCAGAGGTTGCAGTGAGCTGAGATTATGCCACTCTACTCCAGCCTGGGTGACAGAGTGAGACTCCACCCCTCCAAAAAAAAAAAAGAAAAAAAGCAATTGGGGCAAATAAAATATGGACTGGATATTAGATAATATCAAGAACACTAGATACTGTGAATTTTTGTGTTTAAAATGGCATGGTAAGATATTTATTGGTGAAATGGCATGGTGTCTCGTATTTGCTTTAAAATAAGCAAAAAAAGTAGCAGAAGGGATTAGATAAAGCATGAATGACAAAATTTTTCAAGATGGAAATGAGTATATGATGGCTCATTTTATGACACTTTCTACTCTTAGGTAGCTTTTAAAGTTTCTATAATACAGTATAAAATATTAAACAAATACTAGCTAGCTCTCATTATTTGGGGAGAGGACCTTGTATTCATCTGCTTTCATACTACTATAAAGAACTGCCTGGGACTGGGTGATTTGTAAAGGAAGGCAGTTTAATTGACTCACAGTTCAGCATGACTGGGGAGGCCTCAAGAAACTTAGAATTGTGGCAGAAAGAGAGAGGGAAGCCAGGCATCTTCTTCACAAGGTGACAGCAAGGGGAAGTACAAGCAGGGGAAATGCCATATGCTCATAAAACTATCAGATTTTGTGAGAACTCACTATGATAAGAACAGCTTGGGGGAAGCCATCTCCATGATACAATTACCTCCACCTGGTCCCACACTTGACATGTGAGGATTATGGGGATTACAATTCAAGATGAGATTTGGGTGGGGACACAAAGCCTAACCATATCCGTCCTGAACACTTGGCTGGAAGGTAGTCACCCAGCAACAAAGTCTCTAAACTATGCCCCAGAACTGACCCGCTAAGGAGGCAGCCCCAGTGGTTCCACCCCACTGAGCACCAGAGGAAACTGCTGCACCCGACCTGTGCCTCTTCTGCACTAGGAACTCATCTTTGAGGCCACAGAGAAACCAATGCTTCTGATGCAGCAGCCACTGAAAGCCAGACACCTCGATTACTCCTTTGAGCCAGTAAACAATGGAAATGCCAAACGGAGCCTGTTTCCCCACACTGCTCCCTTCTGAAAATTTACACAGATGCGTCTGAGAGGCGGAGTCTGTATTGTGTCTTGGCTGCAAGGGAGTCTGTGAATTTCTATTCTCACTTGTCCATGAACAAGCCAGAATTATAATACCAGCATGTATGTAGCATGTCCCAATTTCCCTAAAATATAAAAAAGTTATCCAAAAGATGATGAGTAGCCATACCCATGACAGATATCTACAACCCACTACACTCTAATCTTAACCCCTGGGGCTTGGGAGGGACTCAACCTTTCCTGAAACACATGGATGCCCCATACCTGATTAATACAGGGTACTGATGGCAAGGAAGAAAAGGAAAGGGGCATGGAGGGGAGGGCACGGGTGATTATTGGATAGGAGCCCAG
This sequence comes from Cacajao melanocephalus, assembly GCA_963573385.1. NCBI lineage: Eukaryota > Metazoa > Chordata > Mammalia > Primates > Pitheciidae > Cacajao > Cacajao melanocephalus. Next base: position 3,249 of record CAUYLG010047043.1, on the reverse strand, counting down.
AGCATGTGCCACAGATGGTAATGCATCTGCATGCCACAACTGCAAGTGTCCTGGTCAGGAGGCTTGCTAATCTTGAGTTAGTTATAGCCTTGGGTTAGTTATTTAACCTGTCTGCCCTCAGGCCCAATAGGAGAGCTGACTTCGATCAGTGGTTTTCCTTTCTTTCTTCCTTCTTTCCTTCCTTCTTCCCTTCTTCTCTTTCTCTTCCCCACTTCTCCCTTCCTGTCTTCCTGCCTTACTTCCTTTCTTCCTTTTTCCTTTTCTCCCTTCCTTCCATTCTTCCTTCTTTCCTTCCTCTTCCCTTCCTTCCTTCTTTCTGTTCAGCAGGACATGCTTTTTACATTAGCTAACCTTAGATAAAACCACGATCTACAAACAGATCACAAGCAAACTGTCATAGTGGAAGTTGAAGGGCAGAACAGGGGGAAACGGGGAGGTCTCACAGCCCTGTTCTTTCTCCCTCTCTCCTTCATCTCAGAGGAAACCGTGGAAGCTACATCGACTTCTAAAAAAAGTGCTATACTGGGTGATATTTTAACTTTTCCTTCTGTTCTAGTATTTTATTACTCAGTGACTCTCCCTTGGATCAATTTATAGTTTACACTTTGCTTTACATTAAAGACAATAGAGTAACAATAGGGCTAATTATTCTCTTAAAATGACATATAATAAACTGGGGGTCACAGCAGCTCAAGTTTACTCTGTCCTGACAGTTTACTGTCAGGAGTCATTTCTGTTCTGTAGCTCAGATTTTCGGGCAGTAAATTATTCAGGTCCCCAGTTTGTCAGAATGTAGACTACGCATATATATGCTTTCAGTCCATACTCTCAGCTTATAAACTCCTTGGGGAAGAGGCTCTACCTTATGCAGAAGAAAGATAAGCCTCTTCCTATCTGTCAGTCCTCCACAATGCCTTATATGCAGAGTATGCTTAGAACATGTTGGCTCGTTATTTGATAATACGTAAATATAATATTGATGTTCTGGGTAGTTTATATCCTCTTAATTTGTCATTAGTACCTGTCCCTACGGAGAATGGCTTGGGAGAGGGTTCCTCCGGGCCATGGGAGCAGAGCCAGGAACCCATTTGAGGCCACTGACACACAGAAGCATTTTTCAGCACTGGAGAGGTAGCAAGCAAAGCTGCACCTCTGACCATCTCCCTCACCTCCTACCCTACACCTTGGAAAATGGATTTGCAAACTCTTCTGCCTATTTCCTCAGATCCTTTTCTTTTTAGTCCACACATCTTCCATGAACATCCCAGCATTTTTCCTAGTTAGAATCAGTGAAAAATCACATAGATGGGTGAAATCCAAGGAAAGACTGTCTTCATCACCAGGGTTGACATGGCTAGCATTTTTCTTACGAGAATCAGACATGTCAGGAGGCATTAAGATGCTATGATGTCTCTTTGATGGTCTTGCCTATCAAAAGAAGGGAGCAAAGGTTACCAAAAAAACTACTTAGCATTCTGCAATAGGTAGTCCTTTCAAATACAATTAGTTTCACACAGTATTCATCTGTTCTTGCATTTGCTAAAAGACAAAGTGGCCTATTAGCCCATCGCATCTCTCCTCTGCCTTTCAAATCACGTTGGATGTTTTAGCAGAAGAGCTGAGCTGCACTCTCCCCTATAAATTGTATAATTGGAAAGCAATAAATTTAAAGATCTAAGAGGAGCAGAATAAAGAAAGTGTCAAACAATGACTTACCCTAATTAATAACCATTTAGGTCTCCCATTTGGTAAAGTGCTTTGCAATTGTCATCACCTTTTACCTTAAAGCATATTTCATTTTGTGAGTACAATATGATTTCATTTGTGAGAATGAGAGTTATATATGGCTTTTAAACAACCTGGGGCTATGCAGTATTTAAGAGCTCACTTCTGAAAATTACAGCCATACAATGAACAGTTAATTTGCAACACAGTTATAAAAATCGAATCTCACTGTGGAAGTTAACATTTTATTTATTTCTAATTGATAAAAGAATTAAATACGTACACACATTGTACAGTCGACCCCTGAACAATGAGGGGATTAGGGGAGCCAACCCACCACACAGTCGAAAATCCACGTATAACTTTCGACTCCCCAGAAACTTAACTACTAATAGCCTCCTGTTGACCAGAAGTCCTGATAACGTAAACATCTGATTAACACATCTTTTGTATGTGTATCATATACTGTATACATATAACATACACGTAGACTATACATTGTATACTGTATTCTTATAGTAAAATGAGCCAAAAAAGAAAAATTATTAAGAAGATCATAAGGAAGGGAAAATATATGTACTATTCATTAACTAGAAGTGGATCATCAGAAAGTGCTCATCCTCTGTAGGCTGAGGAGGAGGAGAAAGAGGAGGGGTTGGTCCTGCTGTCTCATGGGTGGGTTAGTCTACAAGCTTTTTCAGATCGTCACAAATATCCATACAATTTTTCAATACATTTATTGATAAAAATCCACATGTAAGTGGACCTGCGTAGTGCAGACCAACGTTGTTCAAGAGCCAGGCATATATTAAAACTGTCACAGTGCCTGAGGTTCTCAAATGTGAGTGGTATTTTGGTAAGTCATGTCTTTAGTCATGACTTGATTTTTGTGATTTATTGTTTTAAGTACCAGGCTGCTCTAATCAGAACCAGCCATACGATTATTGATATCCATCTAAGTAAAATTTCTAAAGATATTGCTAACGTGAATAGTTTCACATTAACGGCATAAAACGTTTAATATCTGTCCTATCAGGGGCAAAATGTCATTTTTTGAAGAGGTTAGTGGTATTTTTTTCTAACTTCCAACTGGCTTGCAGAAATCTTCGTTTGAAGTTTGTTTGTAAGAAGCACGAGCCAGGTGCAGTGGCTCACGCCTGTCATCCCAGCACTCTGGGAGACCGAGGCAGGCGGATCACTTGAGGTCAGGAGTTTGAGAACAACCTGGCCAATATGGTGAAACCCTGTCTCTACTAAAAATGCAAAAATTAGCTGGATGTGGTGGTCCACGCCTGTAATCCCAGCTACTTGGGAGACGGAGGCATAAGAATTGCTTGAACCCGGGAGGCAGAGATTGCAGTGAGCTGAGATCGTGCCACTGCACTCCAGCCTGGGTGACAGAGCAAGTCTCCATCTCAAAAAAAAAAAAAAAAAAAAAAAAAAAAGGAATGTAGTATGTGGGTGTTGGGAGGTTGTGGCCATTTGAATGGTGGAACAGTGGCGTATGGGAAAGGGTTTTTAATA
>CAUYLG010047042.1:0-78369 GCA_963573385.1 Cacajao melanocephalus | reverse complement strand
GAAAGAATCAAACCAATAAAACTCTAGCCTGGGCAATAGAACAAGAATCCCGTTCTCTCTCCCTCTTTCTCTTCCTCTTTCTTTCTCTCGTACATTCTTTTTTTTTCTTTCTTTCACTCTCACTTTCTTTCCTCTCTTTTTCTTTCTAAAAAAAAACAAAACTAAATGCCCCTAGCTCAGTACCTGGCTCATTGTTGATACTCAACATACATGTGTTTGGTGGGCCTGGGTAGTGATGGTCATTATAGATTTTATTTTTCATGTTTTTAGTCTAGGTGTCTAATTATTGGCAGTGGAAGAAACTTTGTGATATTAAGAGTAAGTGTTTGACCAGGCACAGTGGCTCATGCCTCTAATCCCATCACTTTGGAAGGCTGAGATGGGTGGATCGCCTGAGGTCAGGACTTCAAGACCAGCTTAGCCAACATAGTGAAACCCTGTTTCTACTAAAAATACAAAAAATTAACTGGGTATGGTGGAGGACACCTGTAATTGCAGTTACTTGGGAGGCCTAGGCAGGAGAATCACTTAAACCCGAGAGGTAGAGGTTGCAGTGAGCCGAGATCACGCCACAGCACTCTAGCCTGGGCAACAAGGCAAAACTTCATCTCAAAAAAAAAAAAAAAGTAAGTGTTCTTTGACTTAAGCCTGTAATTCTTTTTGAGGCAGAAACTAATCAAACAATTCTTTTTGATTTTTCATCATAAAGCTGCTACAAAAGGTTATATTTGACTTCGATATAATTTTTGCTAAATCTATAAAAAGAACAATTAATTTTTCCCTGTGATTTTATATCCTACCAACATTAAACAAATACATATGTAAAACTTCATCAAACTCCAGACTTCCTTCATCTGTTTAAAGGGTAATGACGAATGTCAGGGAAGAGAATGAAATTGTGTGTATTGTTCCCATTGTTCAGCACAGCTGGGAATACGAAACATTAACACGAAAGATTAAGTTTTAATCTTTCTCCTATCACATCAGAATATTCTTACATATGATTTTTAAAAAAATCAGCAGAGGGAGTGGTATGCACTTTACTATTAATTGTGACAGAATTAATGGTGATTATTTCATGTGAACTATTTAAAAATGATGGACTTTGCTGTAATGCTTTTTCTTTATATATCTATTGTGATAATCTCTTATAACACTATTTTTGTTATGTTCTTCTCTTGTTTAAAAGCCCATAGAGAGGCCGGGTGCAGTGGCCCACACCTGTAATCCTAGCACTTTGGGAGGCCAAGGAGGTCGGATCATTTAAGGCCAGGTGTTCAAGACCAGCCTGGCAAACATGGTGAAACCCTGTCTCTACTAAAAACACAAAAATTATCTGGGCATGCATGCCTGTAATCTCAGCTACTTGGAAGACTGAGGCAGGAGAATTGCTTGCACCTGGGAGATGGAGGTTGCAGTGAGCTGAGATCGTGTCGTTGCACTCCAGGCTTGGAAACAGAGTGAGACTCTGACAAAAAACAAAAACAAAAACAAAAAGGGAACAACAACAAAAAAAACCCTATAGAGAATGCTTATAGCTTTAGTGGTTATAAGGGGAAGCTCTAGAGACAGAAGGTCTGCGTCTGAGTCTCTACCTTTTGCTGGCTGTGAGACTTCTGTTATGTTATTTATTTCATCAATGGCTCAGTTTCCTTATAAACAAAGTAGGGGAATATATTACAACTTCACTGATAGTACAGTTGTGAGGGATAAATGAGACAATATTTAAAGCTCCTAGCCTAGTGCCTGACATGAGGTTACAGCCAAAATTAATTTCCTTTCTGTCCCGTACAGTACTTAGCATCTCAGTGCCATGCATTTACTACCTCCACAGAGATGGCTCTTCGCTCTTCAATGCCACAGCCTTTCAATTAATCATAATCTTGCCCACAACTCACCTTTTCCATGAAATTGCCTAATTAACCCCATTTGATTTAGGACCCCCCATTATTCTGGAGCCTCTTTTCAGCATTCATATGACCAGTTTGCACAATCCTCTGCACCTGCAGATATATATAGCTTTGTAATTGTTCTTGAGTCATTTTCTGCATGTGCTGTCCCTTCCCCTAACTAGTTTCAAAGCTCTTCAGGGGCAGTGAGGAATTCATCTCCTACTTTGTTTGTAACACCCTTCCCTTGGCCCCAGCCTTGAGAACATAATTTCAAATGCTTGCTGAATAAATGAATCAATGATATTTAATGAAATTACATTTTGCAGCTATGAGAAGCAAAATATCAAATGGATGCAATTTTATGCCTATGACTTAAAACAACAGGTCTGGGCGTGGTGGCTCATGCTTGTAATCCCAGCACTTTGGGAGGCCAAGGCGGGCAGATCACTTGAGGTCAGGAGTTCAAGACCAGCCTGGTCAACATGGAGAAACCCCATCTCTACTAAAAATACAAAAATTAGCTGGATGTGGTAGCATGCGCCTGTAATCCCAAGGCTACTTGGGAGGCTGAGATGGGAGAATTGCTTGAAACAGGGAGGTGGAGGTTGCAGAGAGCCAAGATTGTGCCACTGCACCCCAGCCTAGGCGACAGAGCGAGATTCTGTCTCAAAAAAAGAATTAATAATAAATAAATAATAAATAAAAACAGCCGTTCTGACAATGAACAAACATTTGTGTTTATTTTTATATTTTATAACACGAGAATGAAAGAGGAAAATGCATCATTGTGTGACTGCATTGGCAATGTTAGCATAGCAAATATATCGTATTACAAAATGTTCCTCTTGTCACAGAATGAGTGTCAAAACTAACTGTGATATAGCTATGTAACCTTGGACGCATCAGTTAACCTCTCAAGTGCTCAGTTTTTCCATGTGTAATATAATTGAGGAGTTGGATTATATTGCCTGTCTGCTCTCAATTCTATCATTACATACTTCAGATTACATATTTCAGCCTAAGTTGGCAGTGTGTGTATGATGTGAATTCTGAGGATGTGATATCTTAGTAGTCACCAACTGGTGCCTTTTGGGGGTCTCCATGTATGCATTAAACATATGTGGCTTCTGTCTTGAGAACATAATGTTATGATATAGTCCCAGAGAGACCAAAAGGTTCTAGGGCTAGGATCAACAAGATTCAGCATTTTCTAGGAGGCTAAGGATGATGAAGGAAAGAGAAAATGAAGAAAGAATTTTTAGTTCAGGAGTAGAATAAAACAGGTGAAATAAGCCCAGCGTTTGTTTTACCAAGATAGGCATCTTTCTTCACTCCCTCACTCCCTCTCTCCTCTTCATTTACCTCTCTATGCCCCAGGGATACTCCCACCCCAACCCCCTGACACCAAAAATGAAAGTTATCATTAACTACAATTCATAACTCAAAGTTGTCATTTAAAAATGATTATTCTTAAGCATAGAGACTTGGCTATTGCTTTAAAAGGCATGTAAAAATTTTATTAACACATGAAAGTAGAAAGAAATGTAGATTTATACCAAGTAATACAAATCACTTGCAAATCTGCCAGTGCCCGAGGTTAATGAGATTAAAGAATTGTAAGAGACTAATGAGGGATTTATTCTCCAAACACCAGCCCAGAATAAAAAAAAAAAAAAAACCAGACTATATTGATTCATAAAAACATTTGTTCCTAATGATTGAGTGAAAATTACTTATTCAAAAATATCTCTCTGCCATGACTTTTTTAAAAAAAGCAAAAGGTCTGTATCATTACTAGATTATCTTTTTCATGAAAATGGAAATCATTTAAATGTATAAATGAAAATATGGAGAAATATATGTGTTATAAGAGATCTTCCATAATTAGAACCAGTTTTTGAAAATATGTTGTTTTATCATGTAATAATAAACCAAAATGGCGTTTTAGAGCTTGGCCCCTCATGTAGCACATCGAACATATGTTTGCAATCAAAAAGATTATCTAAAATTCATAACATTTAGCTATCCCTGACATAAAATAGCTGTAGAAACGTGCTGTTATATCCCCAAGGGCCAATGAGTGGAGCTTAAAGGAAATAGAGAGAAGCAACCTGAGAAATTTCTCTAGGATGGTTTATAGCCTGAAGGTAACTACATGACTTTTACCAAAATACTGGGAGAAAAATAACAAGAGTTTCTATAGGTCGAGAAACATGTAGTGAGAGTAAAGGCGGAAGAGTAAGGAATCGAGGTCGGAGAATGGGATATTGGAGTTAAGGATTTCTGATATAGAGCAGTTCTAAGGAATAAAAAGAAGTTCAGGGCCACTATGGTAGTGGGTAGGTGGAGTGTGGTGGCAGTAAATGTCACAGGAGTTAGAGGCTTAAGATATTGTAAACATAGGGTGCTGAGTAGACTGACAATTTATAGGGATCTTTATTGATCAAACAAATAGTGAGGGCCAATCGTGTGGAAAGTATTTTAGAAGATATAACCATAAATGAGGAAAATACAGTTCCTGACTTCAGAAAACTTCCATTCTAGTGGAAAAGACAACTAATTTCATCACAGTATAACCAATGTAACGTTGGTTCTCAAAAACAAAGAAATACATTTAGGCAAAGGACATCTTTCCTCTCTGGTAGCAAATAATAATGAGATTATCTCTAGGAGGCTTACCTTTGCTCATCATTTTTCTATCATTTGTCAAGTCAAAAATAATTTTCAGGAAGCTATAGTATAAATTCCAATTCATAGATGAAAATAAAATATACTCAGAGAAGTTAGGTGATTTATTCTATGTCATATAGCTAGTGAGTGGCAGAGCTAGGATTCAAAACTGGATCTATCATAGTTGCAGTCCTGCTATGGCAATGTAAGGTAACTACAGCCCATTTTTACCAATAGACTGCAACTGAAAACTGTGGAAAAACACAAAAAAATCTACTTGAGGGCTCCAAAAAGGTTAACAAAACAGGAAGTTAAAGAAAGTCACAATTGGAAGAAACAACGTGCATGGTAGTTAGTTTTCCTTTTTTTTCTTGTATTCTTTTGTGCTAAGGTTGGGTCTCAGTCACATAGTGCTGTGGTGATGTTGGAGGTTAAAACTCTGATAGAAATCTCATCAACTTTCTGGTCAAAGAAATAAGGGAAATGAGGGAAATGAGCCCTACAAGGCTGGAGAGTGTGGGAGGAATTACAAATGGAAGAAAACCGAAGGGGCCCCCTAATTCTGCATAAATCACAGCTGAATCCCTGAGCTACTCATGCATGGGACAGACCATAATGAGCCTAAGTAAAGCCTTTGAGAACTGAAGTGAGATCAAACCACCCATACAAGTCTCAAGTTAACCTTGAATAATGCCTTCAATGGACAGATAAAAATAACAGAGTGAATTCTTAGAGGAATGAAATAGAATTCAATATTTCAGAGACTTAATGAGGTATAATTTACATACTATAAAATTCACCTGTTTAAAATTTAGAATTAAATGATTTTTGAGAAATTTACTAAGCTGTGCAACCATCACTAGAGTTTAGTTTTGAACATTTTCTTCACCCCAGTAAGATCCCATTTCCTGACTGCAGTTAATCTCTATTCTTATCTATACTCCCAGAAAACTACTAATCTACTTTTTGTCTCTATAGATTTGCCTATTCTGGACATTTCATCTAAATGGAGTCATACAATACATAGTATTTTACATCTAGCTTCTTTCACTTAGCATAATTTTTTGGTCCATCCATATTATAGCATATATCAGTATTTAGTTCTTTTAAATGGCTGAAAAGTACTCCATTATATGACTATTCCACCCATAGAAGATTTGAACTGCCATTCATAGAAGGCAAGACAGATTTTATGAGCTGAATCTAACAGGATGATTACCTGATAAAACCATACATCAACATTCTTCAAAGAAGTAAAACAGGATAATTTTCTAAACAACATAATAATCAAAATATCCAATAAATGCTCTAAACTGGACATACTTAAAGCCAGAAAAAAGTGATCAATTCCAAAGTGAGAAAACAATCAACAGATGTAAACCTTGAAAAAATCCAGATGTCAGAATTATTAGACAAACATTAAAAGAAAATGCACTCAAAATGAGTGGATAGATAAATGTTCTCAGCAGAAAAATAAAAACTATAACAATGAACAAAATGGAAAATTTAGAACTGCAAAACATAACATTTGAAATAAAACTTTTACCATTTGGGCTCAATAGTAGACTAGAGATGAGAGAGGAAAGAGCCAGTGATCTAGAAAATAAGTCAGTAAATAGTGTCCAATCTGAGTAACACTAAGACAAAGATTAAGAGATTGAACAAAATGAACACACTTCAGGAACCTTTGAGGCATTATAAAGAAGTATAGCCTTTATGTCATTAGAGTTCCAAAAGGAGAGAAAAGTGCAAAAAATGTGTTAAGGAATAATTGTAGAAAACTTTCCACATAAATTAACATAAATTTATGTAAAATATAAATTAACATATTCAAGAAACTTGGTGAACCCAAAACAGAATAACTCAGAAAATACTATGCCCAGGTATATAATAATCAAACTACTGAAAACCAAGATAAATGTAAAAGTCTTAAAAGGAGTCAAGAAAAACATCATATGGTATATGTGGAACAATGATTTGAACACCTATGGATTTCCCATCAGAAACCATGAAGGCCAGAAGACTGTGGGACAACATCTTTAAAGTGCTGAAAGCAAAGAACTGTCAACCCAGAGTTTTATATCCAGTGAAAATATGTTTCACAATTGAAGGTGAAATAAAGACATTCTCAGAAAAAGGGAAAATAAGAGAATCTGTTACCCACAGACGTGTTTTACAAGAAATGCTAAAAGAAGTTCATCAGGATGAAAGAAAATGATACCAAAGAGAAACTGAAATACTTAAGTTTGAAGAAAGAGCAACGTTGTACTTATATGAATAAGTATAAAAGCCTATTTTTTTCTGAAATTCTTAAAAATATATATTAATATTGAAAAGTATCAAAGGTATAACATTTGGTGGAGTTTTTGATGTAAGTAGATGTTAAAGTTATGAAAAATATAAAATAATGGGAAAAGAAACCTATATGGTTGTATGGCTTCTATATTTTACTTGAAGTGGCAAAATTCTACTTAAGAGTGCCTAGCTCTTAAGTAGATTGTAGCCATATATAGGCTTGGTGCAAAAGTAATTGCATTTTCCCATTACTTTTAATGGCAAAACCGCAATTACTTTTGCACCAACCTCATATATGTATATATACACACACATACACATACAAAGAAATCCTAAAAAAAGATTAAAAGTATAATTCAAAAATTGCAAAATGACCAATATGTAAGTTGAAATAGAATAGTAAAATATATTTAATCCAAGAGAAAGCAGGAAAGGGGCTAAAATGTAACAAGACATAGAGGGGACAGACAGAAACAATAAAATGTCAGGCCTAAATCAAATCATGCTAAAAATTACGATGAATATAAATAATCTCAACACATTAATTCAAAGACAGGTTGAAAATTGGATAATAAAAACAAGAGCCAATTATATGCTGTACACAATAAATGCACTTTAAATATAAAGACATACATATGTCGAAAGATAAATGATGGGAAAATATATACTATGCCAACACTAATTTTAAAAATCCTAGTGCAAAAAAATGCTGTAGTGGCTATATTAATATCAGAGAAAGTAAATTGAAAAGCAAGGAATATTACCAGGGATAAAGAAGGAATCTGTGATTATAAAATAATCAGTACACAAAGAAGACATAACCATATGAGTATATGCAGCTAACAACAAATCTTCCAAATATACCTAGTAAAAAATAAAACAACTGAAAGGGGAAATGGACAAATATGCAATTGTACATGGTGACTTTAATGCACATGTATCAGTAGTTGACAGAAAAATTAGGAGCTGAATATGGATATGAAAATCACCAACTTGAATTCATCTTCTTACCAAGTGTATGTGGAATATGCCCTAAGATAGACTATTCTGGGCTATAAAACAAAAGTTAAAAATGTAAAAGAATTGAAATCATACAAAGTATGTTTGTCAATCATAATGAAGTTAAAGTAGAAATCAATAATGGAAGGATATCTGGAAAACCCTCAAATATTTGGAAGACACTACTAAGTAACCTATGAATAAAAAAGGGAGAACCAAGGGAACTTAGAAAATATTTGGATTAAATTAAAACATTTGTGGCGTGCAGCTAAATCAACTCTCCAAGGGAAATGTATAACGCTAAATACCTTTATTAGAAAAGAAAACGTTCTGAAAATAATGGTCTAAGCATCTTTAAATATTTATCCTTCTGTTACTGACTTATTTTATTTAAAATAATGTCCTCAAGGTTCATTCACATTGTTGCATATTGCATTTTTTTCCTTTTTTTTTAAAGCCTGGATAATATCCCATTGTATGTATGTATATACCACATATTCTTTATTTATTCATTTATTGATGACATTTAAGTTGCTTCCACGTCTTGGCTATTGTGACTAGTGCTTCAATAAAAAGATTGCTAACATCTCTTCAAGATCCTTATGTCAGTTATCTGGGATGAATACCTAGAAGTGGGATTGCTGGATCATGTATTAGTTCTATTTTTAATTTTTTGAGGATACTGTATACTGTTTTGTATGGGAGCTGCAGCATTCTGCACTTCCATCAACAGAATACAAAAGTTCCAATTTCTTCACATTCTCAACCAACATTTGTTGTCTTTTGTTTTGATAATATCCATTCTAACAGGTGTGAGGTGATAGCTCATTGTGGTTTTGATTTGCATTTCCCTGATGATTAGTGATGTTGAACATACTTTCATACACTTGTTAGCCATTTGTAATCTTCTTTGGAGAAATACCTATTCAAGTCTTTAGACCATTTTTTTAATGGGACTACTAAGGCTTTTTTTGCTGCTGAGTTTATTTTAAAATAATTCCATATTAACATTTTGATAGTTTACAACTGCACTACTATAAACATCAATCTAATTAATATTCTTGTAGCTACATCCTTGTACACATATGTGAATATTTCTATAGGAGAAATTGCTAGAGGAGGGTCAATAAGTAAATGCATTTTGAAACTTTGGATATATAATTGGCAATTTGGTAAACTCCTCTTGCAAACATTTTGTTTCCTTGACTCTTGGATACTATTATTCTTTTACATCATTGGCTGTCCCATTTACTTTTCTGGATTCTATTCCTCTTCCCAACCTCCAAATGTTGAAAAGTCCCATAGCTCAGTCCTTGGAGCTCTGCTTTATCTGTAATGGCTTTCTATATAATCTCAGCTGGTACCATGACTGCCAAATTTATGTCTCTAGCCCAGGCCTTTCCCTGAATCCCAGGTTATCCACTTGCCTATCTAAAGGACATTTTAAACTGAACATGTCTGAAACCAATATGTTTATTCCTACACCCTCCTCAATCAGCTCTTCCTTATTATTATTCAGTTGCTTAAGCAAAACACAGAAATATTCTTGATTTTCTCTCTCTTCAACAAACCATTTTGAATCCATCAACAAATCCATTCTGGTCTATATTCAAAATGTAACCCAAATCTGAAAACCTCTCACCCTCTCTGCTTCAACCACTCCAGCCCAAGACACCATCACATCTCAACTGAACTACTGCAACTGGCTCCTCAGTGCTCTCACTCTCGCCCCCTAAAGTCTATTCTACATACCACAGAACGAACAATCCTTTGAAAATGCAAATAAGACTATGCCAATGATGTATTCAAAGTTTTCCAGCTGGCCAGGCATGGTGGCTTATGCCTGTAATCCCAGAACTTTGGGAGGCCAAGGCTGGAGGACTGCTTGAGCCCAGGGATTTGAAACCAGCTTGGACAGCATAGCAAGACCTCCTTCAGTGGCTTCCCAGTACACTTATGAAATCCATAGTTCTCTGTTCTGTACACACTGGACTCCTTACCATTTTTTTTTTTCTCCAGTTGCTTACAGAAGCACTCCTTGCTATTTCTTGATTGCTCCCAAGGATCTTTTCTCTTGTAGTTGTCTTTGTTTTTTTATTTCATTAAATTTTCTGCTCAACTATTACCTCCTCAGGACCTCTTTGACAATTCTCTATAAGACAGCACCTTCTGCCACTATTTGCCTCCTTATCCTGCTTAATCTATTTGTCATAACATTTATTAGGAACAAATACAATATATATTTATTTGCTATTTATTTTGTCTCCTAAGAATGTAAGCTCTATGTGGGGGGGCAAGGTGTTTTTTCTATTTTCTTCATTGTTGTATATAACAGGCCCTCAGTGAATAAATAAATAAATGAGGCTGATTGCTATGATCTGAATGTTGGTGTCCCCTTAACCAAATTTATATGTTGAGACCTTATCCCCAGTGTGCTGGTACTAACAGGTAATTAACCTTTAGGAGGTGATTAGGTCATGAAGGTTGAGAGTTGGATTAGTGTCCTTATAAAAGAAACTTGAGGGAGCTTGTTTGCCTCTTCCACCATGTGAAGATGGAGTGAGAAGGTGCCGTCTATGAGGCAAAGTCCTCACCAGACACCAAACCTACTGCTGTCTTGACCTTGGACTTTTCGGCCCCCAGAACTGTAAGAAATAAATTTATGTTGTTAATAAATTACCCAGTGACAAGGCATGGTGGCTCATGCCTGTAATCTCAGCACATTGGTTGAGCAAGGTGGGAGGATCACTTCATCTCAGGAGTTTAAGACCAGCCTGGGTAACACAGTATGACCTCATCTCTACAAAAAATAAGATATTATCTGGGCATGGTGGTGCACAGCTGTATTTCCAGCTACTTGAGAGGCTGAGGTGAAAGGATTGGTTGAGCTCAAAAAGTCAAGGCTGCAGTGAGCCATAATCAAACCACTGCACTATGGCCTGGGTGACAGAGTGAGACCCTGTATCAAAAAAAAAAAAAAAAAGAAAGAAAAAAGAAAAAAAGCTGATCAATGTGGGTTTTTTTCTTTCTTAGTGAGTGGTTCATAAAATAATGTACATCCTACAATCGATGACACCAAAGATTTGATGAAGCATGCTACTTGAGCTGCCTATCATTTGTCTACCATTTTATTTTATTTTATTTATTTTTTCTGAGATTGAGTTTCACCCTATCACCTAGGCTAGAGTGCAGTGGTGCAATCTGGGCTCACTGCAACCTCTGACTCCCAGGTTCAAGCGCTTCTTGTGCCTGCCTCTTGAGTAGGTGGGATTACAGGTGCCCACCACCATGCCTGGCTAATTTTTTAATTTTCAGTAGAGACATTGTTTCACCATGTTGGCTAGGCTGGTCTCGAGCTCCTGACCTCAGGTGGTCCATCCACCTCAGCCTCCTGAAGTGCTGGGGTTACAGGCATGAGCGACTGCGTCCAGCCTGAGTACCATTTTAGATCCAGAATAATTAGAGGACCTGGTGCTTGCCTTTGAAAAGCTAACAAAGTGTTAAGTCAGAATTCATAAATCTTTTGAATTTTGGGCTAAATCAGGTAGCAATCATTTCACAAAAAAATCAGATTAGTATTTTTCTGGTTGTGTTTGATGGGCCTGGCTCAGGGGTTCCCAGGCTATGAGTTAGAAAGGAAAGATAGGGGATGTTAGGCTTAGCCAGGAAGGCTTTAGGGCCCATCCTCGAACTCCAGTGGAGCAGCTCTTCACTTACCTATATATATTACATTATGGGTTTCCTTGGTCTTCCCATTATTTCACTTGAATAAAGAATGCTATTGGCCCAGCGTGGTGGCTCACTCCTGTAATCCCAGCACTTTGGGAGGCTGAGGTGGGTGGATCACCTGAGGTTGGGAGTACGAGACCAGCCTGACCAACATGGAGAAACGTTGTCTCTACTAAAAATACAAAAAAATTAGCCGACCATGGTGGCACATGCCTGTAATCCCAGCTACTCAAGAGGCTGAGGCAGGAGACTCGCTTGAACCCAGGAGGCAGAGGTTGAGGTGAGCTGAGATTGTGCCATTGCACTCCAGCCCGGGCAACAAGAGAAAAACTCGCTATAAAAAAAAAAAAAAAAAAAAACAAAAAAAAAACTATTGATTAAAATAAACATAATTATTTGAAAACTACTGTTCTTTATGTTAAGAGAAAGGCCGAAGAGTATGTGCAAGAATTGTAGAAGAAGGCTTTCATTAAATATGTAGAAGGAAATTAGATAGTCCTCTTTTATGTTTATATAGTACTTTGCATGCTTCCAAATGCATTTGCATATATTATCTCACTTAAGCTTTATAACATCACCAAGAGTTAGGCAAGTCAGCTAGCACTACACTCATTTTACAAATGGGAAATATATGTCTGTGAGTTGTTCAAGATTATATTACTAGTTACTATGATCTATGGAAGAGCGAGAATTCAAGAATCAGAAATCAAAGTATTCTGATTCCAGTAGGAGAGCATTAAATGTGGACTCTTTCACAAGTAAGAAAACTTAATTTCCATCAAAGACTTTAATTCTCTTAAAGCATATTAATTTAAGGTTTTCCTTTCAATCATATTTATCTACAGCTCAAATCTAATCCTCATATTACATTGTTCCTATACCTGAAGCTTTCTAGCTCAGAGTTCTGTCTCCTCTGATGCCCTGAGAAACAGTATAATGTGGTCACATTGTAATGTGATATAGTTTATTTATTTATTTATTTTTTAAATAGTGATCAGTAGATGCTTCTACCAGATTGCAAAAAAAATTTATTTTAATGGTCTTTTATTACAGAATCATAAAGTAACTGATGAGGAGACTAGATTTAGCAGACCGAAACTGGCAGCTTAACAATAATTGGTGTGCCACACACAACTATTCTGTGCCAAACAGATTACCCAAATCATTTCATTTGATTCCTAACAACTCTATTCCATGAGATGATTGATAGGTCCTGAGTTGACTTCCTTCAGCACTATCACCGACTCCCTCCCTGAGGACATTCCATAGGAGATCAACCTTGAACAAAAACAATCTTGTTTGTTTTTTCATCAAAAGCATTCAATTTTTAGAGATAGTTATATGCTTTAATATTACACTTTAGCTTTTACTACCATTTAATCTTTAAAATTAGGCATGTACAGCTAAGATCTGGAGAGCTTTTATCTGACAAGTAAGTGAGGTACTTCAAGACACTATAAATTTAACTGTATAGTGCAGCTTTTGATGAAATGAAATGAAGATTAATCTACCCCAAAAGGCAAGTTCTCAGGGATGGAAAGAGACTTCGGACTTGCAATCCAATTTTATTGATGCAAGAATGGACTCAGAACAGATGTGAGAACTCTAGGGCTCTCTGAGGCCTTACAGGTATCCTCTCCCCCAGGCAACATGAGGTTAGACTGATTTCATATAGAATCTGCGCAGTATTCTGCTTCTTCATTCATCAACCCCCATAGCTCAGACTACTTTGCCTTGCCTTAAATTCTGATAATTCTGCTTTTATACAAGAGAAATAGAAGGAAAATAATGACATCTGTTAAGTACTTTCTCTGTGTCAGCCACCTCATCCAAATAATTTCATTTGATTCCTCACAACAGCCCTGATTTTTGCCAACACACAGCACTTAAGACAGTAAATGCTATACATAATTGTTGATTGATTGAACAAACATGCAAAATAGTTCTTCATATGTATTCTCATTTTATAATTGAAGAACTAGATGCTCACGTAGGTTAAATATATTGCCCAAAGTTATAGAGGTGATAAATTTCTTCTCTGTCTCCTTCCCTTCCTTGTTTTTCTTTTGCAAGTTTCAGAAAATTCTCAGAAGTCATGCATAATTGGCATTGAGAACCTAAACATTACAAAAGTATAAAATGTTAGAAATGAAAGTCTCTTTGTCTTTGTCATCCCCTATCCACTTTCCAGAGATAACAACTATAAGGAATTTGGTGTGTCCATGTCCTTTTCATTGTATCAAGCAAATCTTATCACTGTTGCTATGGTTCTGGGTTGAAGCTTATAACTCCTGGATTCACATAACCCAGCTTTGTCTTGATCTTTTGTTCCAGGCTCCCATTCTGTACCCCTAATGGTGCAACTGTTTTTATTATTGTATCCTCATGCTTTTCTTTCTGATTCTGTCAGAAAGTTTATGTTACTGTTGTTTATAATAAGGGTATTACTCTAGCTGTGTTTTACAAGCTTAAATTTTTTCTATTTAACTTGTCAGTGTACACTTGGGGGATGTGACAGACAGTGGAAATGTACTATGCAGCAACTGCTTTATGACTGTGGTAGCAGTTGAAAAGGTAAGCATAGCAGCAATATGCACTAAAACTGATGAATGGATTGTAAAGAAAAGCAGTACACAATCAAAGAACTGGTATCTGCTTTTCTCCGCACTCTGATTTGATGGGGTTCTATGACAGAGCCTCAGTCTTTCTGGAGGCCATCTGTGTTTCTGCAGAAACAGGTAACCTATCTTAATAGATCTTTAGTTTATCATCAAATTTCTCCTTTCATTGTGTCTTGCAGTAATTTATCTTTTACAAGGGATCTGTATTGATTCCATTTCCAGCAAATTTCACCCCAACATGTTCCTTATTCAGCCATTTAACTGTCTCTTCAGTAAAAGGACCAGCCATCACTATTCTGTGACCACAATATTTTCTTCCTCATCTTCTTTTATTACCTACAGAACTCTCTCTTTTTGCTCCCCACCCCTACCAAATAATCTTCAGTATTTTTAACTTTCCTGACGAATGTTTCATTTAGTTCTTTTAACTTTTTGCCTACACATGGTAAGACCCATGATATCTCTTTATTAACTCAAATAATGTCTTATTTATTTGATATTTTGTTAAGGCTGGAAAGCTCATTCTCTTATTTATTTTTTTAGACAGGACGGTCTCACTCTGTCGCTTAGGATGGAGTGCAGTTGTGCGATCACAGCTTACTGCAGCCTTGACTTCCTGGGTGCAGGCCATCCTCCCACCTCAGCCTCCTGAGTAGCTGGGACCACAGGTGGACTACTGTGCCCAGCTAATGTTTTTAATTTTGTAAGAAATGAGGGCTTGCTATGTTGCCCAGGCTAGTCTTATCTCCTGAGCTCAAGCAATCCTCCTGCCTCAGCCTTCCAAAGTGCTGGGATTACAGATGTGAGCCACCACGTCCATCCCTGCAAAGCTCATTCTCAACCCAGGAAAGATATGGCCTATCATTCTGTTCCTGTGATTTTACTCCTAGGCCATGAACCATTTCTGAGTAAAGTCACAACACCATGATGACCCAATTTATTATGAAAATAAATTTTAGCTATTGAATTTCAGCTGGATTTTGCACTTCCCTTACTACTTCAGCTATTCTGATAATTTCCTATGGTAGATGCCTAAACTTTATACAGTCTAGTATCTCAGCTCTAAACATGGTTACTTAATTCCATAGTTAAGACTGAAGCTATGAAATATAGGCTCTTTGACCCTCCCTGCTTTCCCTATAAGTAGATTTGTATTGCCAAGCTTTCCTCTCCACCAGTATCTAAGCATCTAACATCCTATTTCTGGCATCTTGCTGCACCAATGATCCCCTCTCTGCAATGTCATTCTCTTTTCTGTTCCCTCAGAATTCTCCACAAGATTACTTGAAATTGTATATTTCCTAAAATTGTCATTTCCTTCCCCCACCCCCCGACACACACCTTTTACTGACAATATTTTAGGCTATTTTTAAGGTTTCCATTCCTTACTGCTCATTTGTGTTTTTTAAAATCTGGCTTCTAATCTCACAACTGTACTAAAATTATTTCTCCAAAGTTCCAATGTTCTGATAATAGTTTTATATTGCTACTTTTCCAGCTCTTAGCCCTCTCTAAGGCATAGATTCTATTGTCTCTTTATACTGAGGAACGTCTCTATTGTGGACCTCCTTTTACCTTTAGGTGCCTACCACATTAAAGTCTGCTATATATTGTAAGCTTTTGCATGGAGAATTCAGGGTGCTTATTTACACAAATATCTGTATTTGAATATTTATGGAGATTTATTCAAAACAGTCAAAACCCAAAATCTACTGTATTGTCCTTTAATGGGTGAAGGGATAAACAAATTGTGGTACATCTAGAAAATGGAAAACTACTTGAGAATAAACATGAACAAACTACTGATAACAAACAAAAAACATGGACGATTCTCAAAAGCATATGGTAAGTGAAAGAAGCCAGAAACCAATCGCATACTTGATCATTCGATTTATATGATATTTATGAAAGGCAAAACTACAGTTACAGAAAGCAGATTAGTGGTTGCCAGGATCTGAGGTTGCTTGTATTGACCACTAAGGAACAAAAGGGAATGTTCTAGAGTGATGAATATGTTCTATATAATGATCAGGGTGGTGCTGGTTACATGAGTGGATACATTCTTCATTGATATTTTACAATTTTACTGAATATAAATTATATCTCACTAAATTCACAAAAAGTTAAATATAATAAATCAGAACTAGTGCAACAATTTGAATATCCTCATATACTTCCCAAAGAAATAAATTTTTACAGTTATTCAAAATATTCCATTATAGTCCCAAATACATTATAAATTTATTTTTAGATCTACCACTGAATTCAGTGATGTTAGTTAAATAGAACATACTCTGAATAAAAACTGACTCAGATTAAGAAGACAAAAATAATAAAAAATAAATAGAACATAGTCGCCCTGGCTGGAGTGCGGTGGCACCATCTGGGCCCACTGCAACCTCTGCTTCCAGGGTTCAAGCAATTATCCTGCCTCAATCTCCTGAGTAGCTGGGATTACAAGCATCCATCACCACACCTGGGTAATTTTTGTATTTTTAGTAGAGATCTGGTTTCACCATGTTGGCCAGGCTGGTCTC
Source organism: Cacajao melanocephalus (assembly GCA_963573385.1). Taxonomy (NCBI): domain Eukaryota; kingdom Metazoa; phylum Chordata; class Mammalia; order Primates; family Pitheciidae; genus Cacajao; species Cacajao melanocephalus. The sequence continues at coordinate 61,626 of CAUYLG010047042.1, read as the reverse complement.
GAACTTGTGACCTCAAGTGATCTGCCTGCCTTGGCCTCCCAAAGTGCTGGGATTACAGGCATGAGCCACCACACTGGACTGGCCTAAAGACTATGTTTATAACTATCATAGATTGATTTAATTATTTCATTCTTGAGGACTACTAGATCATTTCACCAAGTAGGCAGACAATTCAGATTGTCTGAATGACACGCTACAGTATCTGGAAATGAGAAGTGATGACTTCTTGTGAGATGTGACCCTTTTCTTGAGGGAACACTCTTTGAGATGACAGCAAGGCACAGATTATTTAAAATGTGCATGGTCTCACGTCTGTAATCCTAGCAATTTAGAAGGCTGACGAGGGCAGATTCCTTGAGCCCAGGTGTTTGAGACCAGCCTAGGCAACATGGTAAAACTTCATCTCTATTTTAAAAAATAAAAATAAGGCCAGGCATGGTGGCTCACACCTGTAATCCCAGCACTTTGGGAGGCTGAGGCGGGTGGATCATCTGAGGTCAGGAGTTCGAGACCAGCCTGGCCAACATGGTGAAACCCTGTCTCTAAAAAATAAAAAACAAAAATAAGTGTATTAGTTCATTCTCACACTGCTATAAAGATACTACCTGAGACTAGGTAACTTATAAAGGAAAGAGGTTTAATTGACTTACAGTTTCACATGGCTAGAGAGGCCTCCGAAAACTTACTATCACGACGGAAGGAAAAGCCGGCACATCTTACATGGCAGCAGGCAACAGAGAGCATGTGAGAGCGTAGGAAAAACTACCATTTATAAAACCATCAGATCTCATGAGAATTCACTCACTATCATGAGAACAGCATGGGGGAAACTGTCCCCATGATCCAATCACTTCCCTCCCTCGAAACCTGGGGATTACAATTGGAGATGTGATTTGGTTGGGGACACAGAGCCAAATCAAATCAAATCAAATAAATAAATAAATAAATAAAGTGGGCACAGTCAAGGTTTTCCAGCAACTCTCTTGGTATTCCTAATAGAAATTTTAATGTGTTGAGACATTAATATCCTACAGAATGATGTTTAATGATGGGTAGTCCATATTTAAAAAAAATTTCTGTGGTAAAATAAGGTTGGAAAATATTATATTAAACAATGTAAACAATTTAAAATAGATTACTGCAGTACATTTCAGAATGTTTTGATATATAAATATGCATTGGAAATCTCCAAGAAAGTGACAGAGTAGGCAGAGCCTCCCAAACTTATTTGATTCTATGACATACTTTTATTGTACACCAATTAACATCTCTCAGAGCTATCTGGAAGACACTTTAGGAAATGCTATACTAATATTTACAGAGCCATGAATGCAGTGGATAACCAGTTTTCAAGTTTTGAGTTTTGCAACTTTTTTGCCTTGCTCTGAAAGGTTTTATATGGAATGTGTAGGGATAAGGACCAGTATGTTGCTAGCAAAGTTAATTGGGCAGAGGGATAAATCATGTGGGTAAAAGCAAGTAGAAGCTTGTTAGGTAGATTCTGTGCCTTCTTCTCATCAGCAAAATATTTATAAGCCTCCACTAAGTGACAGTTACTAGTAAAATTTCCAAAGATGGCAATCCTGATCTTTTCCTTTTTCATAGTATCCTAATGCCAGGTGTTCCTTCTTGGGCCAATTTCTTTAGTATCTGACATCATGTCCTTTAAGATTCATTTATTCAACCAGGCATTATTTAGTATCTATTATGTATATTTCACTGAGTTAGATGTTAGAAAGTATGAATAAAAGGTGTAATGAACATGATTCCTTTTCTTGAGGTGCAAATAATCTCACATGTAAGACAAAGCATACTACTCATTTGGCCTTCTTTTTCACTGTTGTACAATATAGCCATTCGATGCATGTCAGGCTCATTGTTCTTCTCCTCCCAACTCAAACACATTTTATGCCAAACCTGTTCTCAGCCCTTTGGTTTATGCCATTCTCTTCCTCTGGAATGGCCTCTTACTCCTTTCTCCTATCAATATCTGGCCTTCCTTCAAGATCGAGCTGAGGTTGCCATCCTTTCTTCTTCATTTTTTCTTCTTTTTCTTTTTTTGGAGATAGTTTCTCACTCTGTCACCCGGGCTGGAATGCAGTGGAAGGACCATACCATACCTTACTACAGCCTGGAACTCCTGGGCTCAAATGATCCTCCTGCCTCAACCTCCTGAGTGGGATTACAGAAGCAAGCTGGAGTCCCATTCTTTCTTTGAAACCTTCCCTTACTGCTTGTCTCTCATCTCCCCTTTCCTTCGTTTTATACTGAAGTTAATTGCTTATGTGTATTTATCTTGCGTCCTCAAATAGATTACAAGTTCCGTATGCCTCTCAGAATAGGAGTGTTAAAAGAAAAAAAAATTAAAAGTTTTTTAAAAAAGATTACGAGTTCCTCTGAGGTAGGGAGTGCTTTATGTGGGTATTCCTTACAGTACCTAGCACAATTCTGGACACAGAATAGATTGATAATAAATATTTCTTCTGTATTTACTATTTTTTTTTTTTTGAGACAGGGTCTTGCTCTGACTCCCAGGCTGGAGTGCAGTGGAGTGATCACAGCTCACTGAAGCCTTGACCTCCCAGGTTCAAGCAATCCTCCCATCTCTCAGCCTCCAGAGTAGCTGAGTCTACAGGTGCCACTACCATGCCTGGCTAACTTTTCTTTTTTGTTTTTTTCTTTTGAGACAGGGTCTCCCTCTATTGCCCAGTCTGCAGTGCAGTGGCACGATCTCAGCTCACTGCAACCTCTACCTCCTGAGTTCAAGTGATTCTCCTGCTTCAGCCACCCGAGTAGATGGGACTACACAGGTGTACGCCACTTTGCCTGGCTAATTTTTGTATTTTTAGTAGAGATGGGGTTTCGCCATGTTGGCCAGGCTGGCAGCTAACTGAAAAAAAAATTCTGTAGAGACAAGGTCTCACCATGCTGTCCAAGCTGCTGTATTTTCATGGTATCTTGTAGGTAGGGTTGACTATGTGCTGGGAGGGGGAATAATATTTCAAGTAAAATAGGTGGTTAAAAATTGTTAAGCTGTAGGGATATGACCTTAATATTTTATTGCTTTAGTTTTTGAGTAATTATATTTCTGGCCAAAATGACATGTTTGAAAGAGTATTTTAGCATAATATAAAAGTCTACAATTAGAACCTTGGAAAGGATGTATCTACCATTTTTCTTCACATTCTAAGTATTTCCATAGTATACCCTAAGAAATTAATGTATGCCCTCAGACTGAAACCTGCCAAAATATTATTTCATGTTAGCCCAAAGAATCACTTTTTTCTGAGAAATATCACAACACTTAAAACTAAAATTTGGAATGATCAAGATTAAAAAGACTTTACTTTGTCTCCTTTCTGTTTACTATTCTAGTTTTCCACTTGAAATCAGCTCACCTTGGGATGTATAAAATGGCATACAGGCCTTTTATATGGCGGCATACACACGTCTGTAATCCCAGCACTTTGGGAGGCTGAGGCAAGAGAATGGCTTGAACCCAGGAGTTCAAGGCCTCCTAGGTTCAAGCGATTCTCTTGCCTCAGCTTCCCAAGTAGCCGGGATTACAGGCATGCTCCACCAGACCTGGTGGGTTTTTGTATTTTTAGTAAAGATGGGAATTTCTCCATGATGGCCAGGCTGGTCTTGAACTCCTGACCTCAAGTGATCTTCCTGCCTCAGCTTCCCAAAGTGTTGGGATTACAGGCGTGAGCTATGCGATCTAGCCATGGCACTCCAGCCTGTGTGACAAAGCAAGTCCCTGCTCAAAATAAATTTTAAAAAGGTATACATATTAAATGAAGTAAAATGAAAAATTAATGTTCAAAATGGAGTTCATGAAAGCCAATGTAAAACATTTAATAAAGTCAAATTTACAGCATTTAATGAAATAAAATTTTCAATTTTAATAAAATGAGCTTCATTTTCCACTTTGGCAGAAGGATGTAGGACACATTACTTTCACTATCAACTGTTTTTGTAAACAACATAGTTTAGTTCAATTAGTGTGACTCATTCCAGCAGGTCATTAATATTACAGGCTAACTGAACTAATTAGGCAAAAAAATTTTCATAGCTGAAAGTCATAACATCTAAATTCTATTAGAGTAAAACCTTGATTGACCTGACTCGAACTAACCTGAACTCTCAGTTAACAGGATTTTTTTCTGCACTTGAATTTTAAAAGAACAAGGCAAATGAAAGGACGACTTTATAGCAAGTATGTTATAGATAGTATGGTTATTAATCATAGGCTTTCTCAATGAGTAGGCCTATTTGTTGTGTCTGAAATTTTACCTTTGCTAATTAGCCTTTAATTTAAAAGAATGGCAAAATACAGCTGTCCTTGAAAAGAGAATTGTATAATAATCTTTTTTTTTTTTTTTTTTTTTATGGAATCTTGCTCTGTCACCCAGGCTGGAATGCAGTGGCGCCATCTCGGCTCACTGCAACCTCTGCCTCCTGGGTTCAAGTGATTCTTCTGCCTCAGCTTCCTGAATAGCTGGGATTACAGGCATGCACCACCACGCCAGGTGGGTTTTTGTGTTTTTAGTAAAGATGGGGATTTATCCATGATGGCTAGGCTGGTCTCAAACTCCTGGTCTCAAGTGACCTGCCTGTCTCGGCTTCCCAAAGTGCTGGGATTACAGGCGTGAGCCACTGTGCCCAGCAGAGAATTGCATAATCTAAAATGAGTTACACCTTATCAATCAAAAGTATATTAGATAATTTCCAACGTGAAAGTTCACTGTGAGGCCCATAAAACATCAACTTTGATGGGGCAAGGGTGGGTTGAAAATTGAAGACAAGATAGTTTCCAAAGAAGGCAGATGTCTTATGGCTACTACTTGAGAGATCTTGGTTATCTGCTAAGGCAGCCTGGGAGGAAGTATGTTTGGGGATAAGGTAATGTAGGGAAGGCTGGAAGATACCGAAGTGAACCTGATTTACCTCAGATTTTCTAATGTCAGGCTTCAGTATGGCTTTATTTATTTATTTTTGAGACAGGGTCTTGCTCTGTTGCCCAGGCTGGAGTGCAGTGCCAAGATTATAGCTCACTGCAGCCTGGACATCCCAGGCTTAAGTGATCCTCCCACCTCAGCCTCCTAAGTAGCTGGTACTACAGGCAGGTGCCACCACGCCCAACTAATTTTTCTATTTTTTGTAGAGATGAGTTCTTGCTATGTTGCCCAGGCTGGTCTCAAACTCAAGCAATCTTTCTGTGTTGGCCTTCCGAAGTGGTGGGATTACAGGTGTGAGCCACCACACCCGGCTCACTATAGCACTTTAAAGAGTCCTACTACAGTGCTTTCTGTAATTTCTTAAGGATTTTATTCTGCCAAATGTAAAAGACTGAATTTCACTACAATAATTTCTGGTTATGGGCATCTTGGAATTAAATTTTGAATTGGCATTTGCTTCTCCTGGTGACTTCTTGTGTATAGTAACTCTAAGGAGCTGCCCCTGCCAAAGAAACATGTGCCTTTGAAGATAATAGCTATGGAGTCAACCTGTACCTTAGCCTTTGATTGTGAAGATTTCTTTAGATGTCAGTCCCCTCTTCAGAGAAAATAAAATAAATAAAAAATAACATCAGTCATAAAATCAGAGAGGCCTTCAATTCTAGCCAGTTTCTGTTAACTTAGAAATAATGTCTACATCTACAGAAATATTATGTTAGCTTTTGATTTTCATTACAACAATTCATTATTTGGCAGTACCATCTAGAGACTTCTTTGGGAGTGGGGGTGGGACATGCATAAGACTTAGGTTGGAGATGTTAACTATATAATTTGAATACACTAGGACGTTAGATTTAAGATAAAATTTTTCATAGAATCTAAAATTAATTAATTAATTAATTAATTAATTTAGATAGTGTCTCACTCTGTCACCCAGGCTGGAATACTCACTCAGCCTCAACCTCCTGGGCTCAAGTGATCCTGTCACCTCAGTCTCCTGAGTAGCTGAGACTATAGGTGCACGCTGCCTTGCCTGGCTAATTTTTTTATTTTTTATTTTTTATAGAGATAGAGGTCTCACTGTATTGTCAAGGTTGGTCTCAAACTCCTGGGCTCAAGTAATCCTCCCTTCTTGGCCTCCCAAAGTGCTGGGATAACAGGTATGAACCACTGCACCTGGACTCATTTTTTTGAAATAAGATCTGAGTTCCAAACGGAAAAGGTAAAAGAAGATATATGTATAGAATAAACTTTACTTATAATCAGTAAAAAATATTCAAAGGGAAGATGAGGTATGCAGGACCAGCTTTGAATAACTTTGTGAATTAATCAGTTACTGTACATTCATTATATGGCAGCAACTATGCTAAATTGATGATTTGTATTTGATCTTTTTCTTCTCTTCCCCATTTTTAGAGCTTTGCAGTAGTATAGGGCCTTACATTTTAAACGACTTTAGAGGTTATTCCAAGGACAATGGGTCTGTTGTTGTTGTTTTTGAGAGGGAGTCTGGCTCTGCCGCCCAGCCTAGAGTGCAGTGGCACTATCTTGGCTTACTGCAACCTCCACCTCCCAGGTTCAAGAGATTCTTCTGCCTCAGCCTCTCAAGTAGCTGGGATTCCAGGCGTGTACCACCATGCCGGGCTAATTTTTGTATTTTTAGTGGAGACAGGGTTTCACCATGTTGGCCAGGCTGGTCTTGAACTCCTGACCTCAGGTGATCCACTAGCCTCAGCCTCCCAAAGTGCTGGGATTACAGGCTTGAGCCACTGTGCCCAGAAAGGACAATGGGTTTTAAATATGACAACAGTATGATAAGATTTACGTAGCAGAATGGATTTTCCTTATGAATGGATTGGAAGTGGGAGTAGTTAAGAGACAGTTGCAATAATCCAGGGGAAAGACTACTGGTGGTCTGAAGTACAGGAGTGGCAGTGGGGATGGAGAGAAGTGGAAAAAATAAAAATATATTTGCAGATGGTAGAAATGATAGGACACTGTGATTGATTGGATATGGAAGGAGATCAGTGTGAGAAAAAGCAATCAGGGATGATGAGCTCTCGGAGATAAGATAGTCACAGAGCCAATCTGCACCTTACTTAGCCTTTGATTGTGAAGGTTTCTTTAAATGCCAGCCTTGGTTTTGTTTAGAATTAGGTACATATTGGTCCTTCTGCTTCCCTTTGAAGTACCTGCTCTGTGCCAGGCACCCTGCTAGGCACTACTGTGATGTAGAGAGAATTCTGTGCTTCAGTGGAAAAGTATTCATTGACCGTAGCACATCTTCAGAGTTATTTGATCCTGCGTGGATGGCAGCTATTTTGCAATTCTGTAAACTGAAGATAACACAGCAATGCAAAATAATCGTTGTGTATAAACAACAATGATGGTCTACAGACAAGCAAATTCAGTTCTGTGAGGTGGGAGGGACAACTCTCTCCCTCAAAACAGTTTTGCCTCCCATTTACACATTTATTTCAATATTTCTGATCTATAAATATGTCTATTCTTGGATTCCCCTTTTGACCAGTTGTAACAGTTACTAGTTTCATTATTAATGAGTTAAATAAAATGTGTTCAACTTGTGTTCATTTTTATATTGGTATGAGAGTCATGATTTTGCCATTTGTTTTAAAAATTATTCTGTAACAGTGGTAAACTTGACAAACTTTGCCCTTTTGGAACTTACATACCAGTGGGGCAAATAGATACTAAAGTAAATAAATAAGTACAGATGTATAGCAAAATAAGTATTGCTAAGTGCTATGGAAGAAAATATAGCATGGAAAGAGGGTGGGGTAAGGTGCGGTTGCCATTAAATGGGGGATGTCAGAACAAGGTCTTAGTGAGAAAGTTTTCTACAATCAACATTAGAACACATCCTTGACTTTGGACTATATTAGGGCACTCAAAATTATGTGACAGCATAAGCCACATTTATAATCCTATTCGTTCTCCTTGTCACTTCATTCTCTTTACTGCCTTAATTGGGTGGGGGTTGTTACCCCACCACATCTTTTTTTCTTTCCTGACAGAGTCTGGCTGTACTGCCCAGGCTGAAGTGCAGTGGTACAATCTTGGCTCACTACAACCTCTGCCTCCCGGGTTCAAGCAATTCTTGTGCCTCAGCCTCCCCAGTAGCTGGGATTGCAGGCACACAGCACCAAGCTCTGCTAATTTTTTTTTTTTTGTATTTTTAGTAGAGATGGAGTTTCACAATGTTGGCCAGGCTGGTGTCGAACTGCTGACCTCAGGTGATCCACCCGCCTTGGTCTCCAAAAGTTCTGGGATTACAGGCATGAGCCACCACGTCCAGCCAGTTTTGATATTTTTTATGGTTTTTCCCCTCCCTTCTGATCAATTTCTTACCTTCTTCAAATGTGAACTGGTGGTTTGAATTCAGTGAATTTCACAGTGAAAAGGTAATAATCCAGTTGAGAGATGGGATTATAAACTTTCTGAAACATAGCTTGGAGTTAGAAAAATTTTAGTTTGTACCAGAAACTTCTAAAAGGTTGGGGTCTCCACTAGAATAAACTAATCAATGGGAAAGCATATGTTGAATTTCTTTTCTGGGTTAAAGGCACTATACTCAGTGCTGTAAGGCATACAAAAGCGAAAGGTACTAAGGAAATACTTAACCTAAGCTTGACAGGAATTTAGGTTATTTGAAAACAGATAATTAGAATGATTTCACCACCACTTAAATATTTAGGAGGCTGCGTGCAGCTGCCCCTTCTATGCCTGTATAGTTTGGAGAGATAAGAAAAACTTAACAGGTAATTCCTTTTGTGTGTCCCCTTGCCCAACAACTTCCAACCCCTCTCAGTAGTGTTTCAAAATATGTTTTTGAAAATTCCATTCCTATACCATGATTTCAGAGCGGCAACCTAAGGAAATTGTTTTGTATAATTGCTGAAATTACCATCTGGATATTAGACACAGAGTTAATTTAAAAGCCATCAATTTTATTTCCAGTGTATTCACAGGGAAATGATGGAAGCCAGTTCTGAGGAAGTATTTACCAAATAGTGGCTCGTCCATGTATTTTCTGAGCTTGCATGCTCACCACTGGAATACTCTTAACACAAACTAGGATTTATGGGTGTGCATGCTATGGCTAGGGGCTTGTTTTGACAGCGTATCTGTGACTTTGCCTCATTCACCCTCTACCATTTAGATACTGTTGCTATTGCCATGTACCTTGAGGATACTACTTTTAGATCTTTCTCTGAGCTCTTCTATCTCTGCTAGGTAGTGTCAGATCATTGGAGTCAGCTGGTGTTGCAAATTATTAAATCTAGGAAGGCCACCATATTTTGGTTCTGTTGTTAGACTTTTTATTGGTGTTAGTTTTGTCTCCCAGCTAAATTATAAGCCCCTTCAAGTTAAGGAGTCCCAGGCTTAGAGGCAATGCCCCATTAATGTTTGTAAACATATGCCATATCTCTTATGGCCGTTAGTCCTTTATCTTACACAGCCAAAACTTACTTGTTGGAGAGGTTGTGCAAACACCATGATGGAATTTATGGATTCACAAGTGAAAGCAGAGGAAGAGATAGAGGAGAGGGAAAGACAGGTCTAGGGTTTGGATAACCCTATCAAAATGCAAATGTGTAATCTGGTAGGGGTAGTGCTTTAAATCGTTACCATCTATCAACATATTTGCTAGATAAAGTTATCAAGGGAATTTGATCAGAGTTTCTAAATGAGAATGTAAAGGAGGGAGCAAGTTTTGATTTGGATAGGGAGGATGTGGAACATGAAATATGTTAAGGGGTAACAAGGAGAAGGCATGTTCATGCTAGGAGGCTTAAACATGCATTTATTAAAGAAGTATTTATTAGTTCTGTGACTACTTAGGGTGGAGGAGTAGAATGACAAGAGGAGAGGTGAATGCAGATGGCGTGAAAGAGAAAACATGCAGTCTCCTTCACAATTTTGTCAAAGGCTAGCCCTTTGGACATCCAAAGGTTATTTTTTTTTTCTACAAACATCTTATCTCTTCTTTGTTAGTTTGTTTTAGACCATATTGGAGCTTCTCTTATCTGCTTGTTCCTTATCTGTTTTTGATTCTTTTGCTTGCTCTTTGACAAGCAGAACTGAGAGCAGCCTGTGAGATCCCTGGCTTCCTGGAAACTTTTCTCTGCAGTCACAGAAGACATTTGCTTTGCCCTCTAAGCTGCCTTGGCTGGGTTCTGAGGATTTACATAAAGAGATTATTTGAGGCCAAAACTGAAGCCCATTTCTTCACGTTTTGGTGTTGCCTACAGATTGAGTTGATGAAGGGGTTAACTTCTTTTCCTGCCAAGGTCATCAAGAAGAAAACCATCCTCAGAGACATGCTAACATTAACCTGAGAGCTAAAGATTAGGGTTGCGGAGGGAACTTTGAGCTACAAGGCTTTCACAGTCAAACTGCACTGAATCAGAAAAAAATTAAAATAAGGAGCAAGGCCACTTCAAGGGAAAAGCTTTTTTTTTTTTTTTTTTTCTATTTAACATTCTTTTAGAAGAAATGCATCTTTGTTCCTTTTAGGACTAGTGCTAACTCTCATAGAATTTGTCTAATTGCAATAAGACAGTATTTGGAAGGTGGCACAGTATCAGAAAGGTCACACACAGGCTTTGGTGATGAAAGACATATTTAAAACCTGGTGCACACCTAATAACTGTGTGGCCTTGATCAAAGACACATAGCTGCTATTGCCTTAGTTTCCCAATCTCAAAAATAGATATTCCAATGTCTATCTTGCAGGATTTTTAGAATTATAGATAACACTGAGAAAGCACTAGCACAGTGCTTTCACAAACTACGTCCCCAGACAATGGTAGGCAATAATAATACAATATTAATGATGTGAGGATAATCCAGGTTTTTTACTCTCTCAGAGATGGGCTAGAAAAGCTGGGATAGAGGAAGAGGGTGCCCTGTTCCTCTGCAAGGGACAGACAACTTTCAGAGAGGTAGGAGAGATTCTGTCATGCCAGAGAAACAACAAAACAAAAATGTTAAACGAGAAGAGTACCCTCATCTGAACAAAGTTACACTGCATAACAGGCCCCCCTAAATACTGAAATTTATGGGAAGTTAAACTGTGGGACAAGTACTTATAATTAGTAACATTAATTTTCACATAGACCCTGAATATGCTGAGGAAGTTATAGATTGTTCTGTTAAATTGATTAATTCTGCCTCTTGTTTACAATGATGAGAAGAAATGCTTTGCTAGACCTGGAAAGTCAACACTGGCCTGAATAATTACAAGTTCTGAATTAATGGGTTTATGACACAGCCAGGTAAAGCTATGCTTGTTTTTCCTTTATTCAAAATCTCCTGCTTTATGACATATCCTTCTTTAAATTGAGACAATTCCTATTTAGGCTTCTATTATCAGCAAGTGGCCCATGGGCATATTTTAAAGTTTTTTTTAAAATTGTGGTAAATAACTTAACCTAAAATTTACCTTTAGCCGGGCGCAGTGGCTCACGCCTGTAATCCCAGCACTTTGGGAGGCTGAGGCAGGCGGATCACCTGAGATCAGGAGTTCCAGACTAGCCTGGCCAACACGGATAAACCCCGTCTCTACTAAAAATGTAAAATTAACTGGGCATGGTGGTGCATGCCTGTAATCCCAGCTACTTGGGAGGCTGAGGCAGGAGAATTGCTTGAACTCAAGAGGTGGAGGTTGCAGTGAGTCGAGATTGCACCATTGCACTCCAGCCTGGGCAACAAAGCAAAACTCCTCCACCTCAAAAAAAAAAAAAACTATCTTTGTAACTATTTTTAAGTATACAGTTCTGTGACATTAAGTATATTTACATTGTTGTGCTACCATCATAAACATCCATTTCTAGACCTTTTCCTCTTCCCAAACTGAATCTCTGTGCCCATTATACACTAACTCACCATTTCCCTTCCCCAAAGTCCTTGGATATGACTACTCTACTTTCTCTCTCTATGCTTTTAACTATTCTAGGTATCTTATACATGTGGAATCATACAATATTTGTCCTTTTGTGTCAGCATAGTATGTTTAAGGTTCATCTATGTTGCAGCATATGTAGGCATTTCATTCCTTATTACGGCTCAGTGATAGTCCATTATATGTATGTATCACATTTTGCTTATCCATTCATCTACTGATGGAAACTTGGGTTGTGTTACCTTTCAGTATTGTGAATAATGTTGCCATGAGCATGTGTGTACAAGTATCTGTTTGAATCCCTGCTTTCAATTCTTTTTGGAGTATATACCAGCACTACCTAGGGATGGTACTACTGAATAATATGGACATTCTATGTTTAATTTTTTGAGAAACTACCAAACCATTTTCTTTCTTTACTTTTCTTTTTTTTTGTGTGGGGAGGGTAGACTGAGTCTCTCTCTGTCACCCAGGCTAGAGTGCAGTGGCGACATCTCGGCTCACTGCAACCTCTGCCTCCCAGGTTCAAGCAATTCTCCTGCCTCAGCCTCCCAAGTAGCTGGGATTACAGGTGTGTACTACCACGCCTGGCTAATTTTTGTAGTTTAGTAGAGACAGGGTTTCACCATATTGGCCAGGCTGGTTTCAAATGATTCACCTAACACAGCCTCCCAAAGTGTTGGGATTACAGATGTTAACCACCACACCCGGCCTACCAAACTGTTTTTTATAGTGGGTGCACTATTTCTCATTCTCACCAGCAATGTAAAAGGGTTCTAATTTCTCCACATCCTCACTTATTTTCCTTTTTTTTTTTTTTTTTATAGCCATTGCAATGGGTATGATGTGTTATTGCATTGTGGTTTTGATTTGCATTTCTTTAATAACTAATGATGTTGAGTATTTTTAATGAGCTTATTATTGGTATATCTTCTTTGGAGAAATATTTATTCAAGTCCTTTGCCCATTTTTGCATTGGGTTGTTTAGGCACCTTTTAAAAATGCTATTTTTACTTTCTTTCTTTCTTTTTTTTTTTTTGAGACGGAGTCTCCCTTTGTCACCCAGGCTGGAGTGCAGTGGTGCAATCTCGGCTCACCACAACCTCCGCCTCCCAAATTCAAGCGATTCTCCTGCCTCAGCCTCCTGAGTGGCTGGGATTATAGGCACAAGCCACCATGTCCAGCTAATTTTTGTATTTTTAGTAGAGATAGGGTTTCACCATGTTGGTCAGGCTGGTCTTGAACTCCTGACCTCAAGTGATCCACCCGCCTCGGCCTCCCAAAATGCTGGGATTACAGGCCTGAGCCATTGGACATGGCCCAAAACTAAAATGTTTAAGTAAAATGAGGTTCTCTTATGGTACATCATGAAGTAAAATTTTGAATGCATAAGACTAAATAACTCTTAGTACTAGAAGGAAAAAGAATTATATTGCAGCATTGAAATAAAACTGTATTTTACGGGTAATGAAGCGGTACCTTCACCTTTCTTCAGTTTTTCGGCTTTTTTTTTTCCCTCCTCAGATGGTGGCAGGTGGACCTGAGATTAAAGGGCCATTATTTCAGAGCACTGAAGCACATCCACATAATGATGACATTATGTGAGAAATCTCAGGCGGTTTCAGCCAGTCAAGTCTTTTTCATTAGTAGTCTCTAGCTGGGGCTAGAGTCTTCCCTTGGCTCAGATTGTTGGTTTATTTGGCACTTGAGAATATTTTCAAAGATAAAGCAAGTTTGGATTCCCTGAAAAACCAATCACAAAAGCTTTCCATACAAAGTTTTGTATGGAAAATTGCCATGAAAAACTAAGGAACGAATGTTTTTAAGAGAAAAATAAGGTAAAAATAAAGTGAAATGGATGTCATAGTAAGTCTGCATTACTGACAAGCCAATGGACAACCAAACAACTAACCGGAATAAATGCACCCGTTGGCTTGTCTGCAGCTCGATTTTACAGGCTGCTCTTCGTTAGAAAACAAATGGTTTTAGGGCTGCTTTTTATTAAAAAAAAAGAAAAGGCCTTACCGAGGACCCTTGTACCCTCACTATCTGCCTAAATACTGTTTTTTAACTCCTCTAGTTGCCTGGTACCTGGCATTGGGATGATTAAGGAAACGGAATATTGTCTCTTGGGTGTATGAGTCAGGTAGTTGTGGTATGACTCTGGATTGGTCAGTTTGCATATCAAAGGCATGCATGCTTCTGGCTGAGTCTTTTGCTTTTTCTAAGAATTAGCTAACCCTGAAAGGGGCTGTCTCTCCCCAGCTAGATAGGTTTTTTTTTTTTTTTTTAAGATGTCAAAACATCATAACATAGAAAAATTTAAAAATATATAATCTAAAAGTGAGTTTTTTCCATAGTTTGTTAATTGTCATGAAAAGACTAAAGCAATGAAGCATTGTCCTATTCTGAATATGAAAGAGGTATTTATATTAAATTGAACTGTGAGGAAGTAGTGTAAGAAAAGATACTAAGTTGATGGAAGCCTTCCCAGTTTGGGCCGTTTCCTAACATTAATTGCATCTATGTTAATTACTTCTTGTTGATCATTCAAATGCATTCTTTCCATTTATTTATTTATAGATGACTCTAGCTCTCACTCAAGAGGAATTTAAAAAGGAAAAAAGACCTAAAATAAAATTTGGATGAAGAACGCTAAAAAGCTGTTAATGTCCCATCACCCTGCAGAAAGCAAAGTACATTGGTATATTAATGTGGGCAGCAAAGGCTATCTGATTCATACAGGAAAATTTCAGAGAGATTTATGTTTACTCTTCATCTCCTTGGCAGTCATTTTTCTCTTCAAGGTTGCCTATCTTCCTTGTCACTGGTTGTGTGTGGTCTGTGTTCTATTCGATCTCTTCTCTAAGGTTTCATTAGAGTTTTGATATTGACTTTCTTTTTTTAAATGAAGGAAAACATCAGACATAGCTTTATTGCTGACTCCTGCCCCCTTCAGAGCCCACAGTCACAGGCCTCTGGGCTGTTCTGTAAGTAGAGCTCTATGAAACCTTGCTAGTCCTTCACACTAGTGTGTCCTTCACACTAGTGGGATCTTCCCTCATGGCTGCCATCCACAGTTTAAGTTCTGGAATGTGGTCTACACACTCATTTAACTTCATTGATTCCAGCTGTTCAAACCAGGGCCACATGAGGTAATCAATCTTAGAGATGGAATTGCCACCAAACAAGGTTATCTTATTAGTCAGAACCTCCTCTAGCTTGCTGAATTCTTGTTTTGTTTATTTGTTTGTTTGTTTGAGACAGAGTCTTGCTTTGTTGCCCAGGCTGGTGTGCAGTGGCATGACCTTGGCTCACTGCAACCTTCATCTTCCAGGTTCAAGTGATTCTCCTGCCTCAGCCTCCCAAGTAGCTGGGATTACAGGCATGTGCCACCACACCCAGCCACTTTTTGTAATTTTAGTAGAGATGGGGTTTCATCATGTTGGCCAGACTGGTCTCAAACTCCTGACCTCAAGTTGTTATGTGTGCCACTTGCGCAAGGAGACCACCAGGCAGGCTTTGTGTGAGCAACATGGCTGTTTATTCACCTGGGTGTAGGTGGGCTGAGTCCGAAAAGAGAGTCTGCGGAGGGCGGTGGGATAGGAGTTGGTTTTATAAGTGGGGGCAAGCGGTCAGTTAAAGGGGGTAATCCATTTTAGGGAGGGGGAGGGCATAACAGAATGCATGGTCACAAGGGTAGGGGTCAGTCATCTATCCTGGGGAGGGGAAGGGTGTCACAGGATGCATGGTCACAAGGGTAGGGGTTGTCTGTTACAAACAGGCATGATCATAAGGTTGGAGGATATTGGTTGCAAGCAGAGGGGAGGGTGAAGTAAATTACATAGTCACAGAGGTGGGGGTCTTGAGAAACCCAGTGACCAGGGGGAAATTCCGCAAGACTGAGCAGGAACAATTGTTGCAGGTTGCAGGGGGAGAGCAATTAGTTGAGGCAGGAACAAGTTGTTTCACTTCTTTCTGTGGCCACCTGGTTACTTGTGGTTGCTTCCGATTTTCTGGTTCCTGGAGACCATCCAGAGGTGTAAATGTGGGTCACCAAGGCTAAAGTGGCCAGGCCTGGACTAGGAGGCCTAACACAAGTGATCTGCCTGCCTTGGCCTCCCAAATGTTGGGATTACAGGCGTGAGCCACCGTGCTCACCTCTAAATTATTTACACAATTCTTCTTTCAGGCTAGCACAGACTTCTTATTTCAGCTTCTAAGAAAGCTTCCTACCAAAGATGGCACCTTCGAAAACAACTCAAAGACCATCTTCTGGCAAGCTTTCTTATAGAGGTCATCCGGCAGCAGCTTCTTCCCTGATATGCTTCATCCAGGGTACCTACAGGTGATCGCAGATCAGCTGACTGACTATTTTCCAGAACTGGCACCAGACTAAAGGGATTTTTCTTAAAGAACCACTCAGGCTTATTTTTCAGGCTGATATTGATGACTTCATGCCCAATTCCCTGGGTCTTCAGGACCAGACGCATCCTCTCAGCAAACGGGCAGAACCTCATACTATAGAGGCCGATCAGGCTCCGGGGACCAGCCCTGGCATGCTTTCCTTCCCCAGGCTCCTGGCTGACTCCCAGGACATCATGGCACAGCGCAGTCTGAGCTCCCAATGCCGCTGGCTCTCAACGTCGACATTTTGAACATTTGACATCTCTTTAAACTTTAAAATATTTGATTAAGTAAAAAAAAAAAATCTCCAACGTTATACAAACATATATTATTTTTGAATAATCATTGAATATTGACACATTTAGAGTAGTATGACATTCTCATAACTACACCATTAAGTTCAAAAAGGAAGATACATTTCTAATTTAATGTTACTCATAAAAAAAATTAAAAACTCAGGGTTTGTTTTTGTTTGCTTTGTGTTGTTGTTGTTTGTTTTTCTAAGACAGAGTCTCATTAAAGCAATTATCCTGCCTCAGCCTCCTGAGTAGCTGGAATTACAGGCATGCACCACCACACCTGGCTAAATTTTGTGTTTTTAGTAGAGATGGAGTTTTGCTAGGTTGGCCGGGCTGGTCTCAAACTCCTAGCCTCAAGCAATCCACCTGCCTTAGCTTCCCAAAGTGCTGGGGTTACAGGCGTGAGCCACCATGCTTGGCCTCAAAACTCAGTTTTTAAAAATTAAGTAATGAAATGCTCAGGAGCTCATTCATTTCACATTAATCACCTGCCAGTGTCTACAGTTATTAATGACCTCATGTTGTTTTCACGCATTTGCATGCCTGTGCATAAATTGTCCAGAATCATTATGTGAAACTACTTTCAGTTAAACCTTGGTTGAAATCATGCCTTGCATTTTAGTTAAAGAAGTGACCAGTCCAGGGAGGGAATTCAACCATGCTTACAACATTGGTGCTAATAAGTAATCTTTTAAAAAAATATATTTACTGCCTGCCGCCATAGATGAGCCGATATGATTTGGGCTTCCTGGACCACATCCCTTATGACAGAAACCTGTTGGCATTTCCAAGACTCAAGATAGGATATGTACTCTCTGTTCCATAAGAAGAAGGGGCTAACAAGGCCTCAGCTATGACATTCAAGAAAGAAAACTGGTATTATCAGTAGGAAAAATCCACTTATAACCAGACCAGCATGTGTTAGCTATTGGAACCACTGTGAGAACTCTCTGTAGCCCTTATGTGTGGTCTAGAATCTTCTTTGCAGTTGATGACTACGACACAATTCAGTTCTAAGTCCACAAAAAAATACAGTTTAGCCAGAATTTCCAATTAATTAGATTATCTTTGCTGTCTAAATTCATGTAGTTTACTTTCTATAGGATACTGGGACATGAACAGCTTTTAGGGTTGCTCACTCAAATTTCGTTCTAGGTTTTTTTTCCTTCCTAAATTTTTTCTGGGGTGAGAGCTGGGGTTTGTCTATTGTTTTGTTGCATTTTATCTCCACAACCAGCCAATTCCTTATCCCTTCCCCACTTCTCTTAACTTTGGTCCCAAGGATTTTCTCTTATCTGGATACAAATGGACATCTCAGCTGCTCCATGTTAGATTACTTGCCTAGCTGGCTCCCTGTATCAAAGAGAACTTTGGTCACAGGGCGTAGAATAACTAATACTCCATCATCTTGCCTGTGCATAGTCAGGTGATAGCACAAGTAGCCACCCCTCCCCTTTTCCAACAAAAAGGGAAACAAGAATAGAGTTCCACACTTGGGCTATTATTTCATAAAGAGTTCAGTGCTTCAGCAGAATTGCCTGATCTTTATCATCACAATTCAATTTTTCAGGATGCACTGAAGGGAAAAAATCATGTTCAAGTTATCTTCCTCCTTGTACTAGAACATCCAGCAAAAGCCCCCTCCTCCCAATTCCCAGAGGAGGACAGCAGCCTCTGCAACTACTGAATGCCATTAGAAATACCAAGATGTGTTCCCTCTGTTTCAAGACTTGACAGCTTTGTGCTTTTTCAGGCACAGAGAGTTGACCTGACTTTTCTTCTGATAGCTTTCTGCAGGGCCCTGCAGAATAACTTTTGCTTTCATTACCCATTGATTTACAGCCCTTCTCATTTGCTTCTCATATCTCCTTCTTCCAGAGTATAGGGAGCTCTCCTTTTACCCTGTTGCCTCAAAGCAATTTTTGTTATCATCTCCTGGAATTTCAAGGCCTATCTCCTTTATGTTATTTTGATTCTCCTAAATAATGATTGTCTATTTTCTTTTTTCTTGCTTCCTCTCTTCCTCCCCCCTTCCTTTCTCTCCTTTTTCTCTTCCTCTCCCTCTCTTTTTCCTGCTTTCCTCCCTTCATTTCTCTCTGTCATTCTTTCTTTTTTTCTTTGTTTCTGGCATCTGTATTTTCATCATAGGGGCAGATTTCATATAAACACAGAGCACTCTAATTCTAATAGAGAAAGAAAATAGTACTTTTTTTTTTTTTTTTTTTGAGACAGTTTCACTCATGTTGCCCAGGCTGGAGTGCAATGGCATGATCTCAACTCACTGCAACCTCCGCCTCCCTGGTTCAAGCAATTCTCCTGCCTCAGCCTCCCTAGTAGCTGAGATTATAGGCGCCTGCCACCATGCCCAGCTAATTTTTTGTGTTTTTAATAGAGACAGGGTTTCACTGTGTTGGCCTTGGTAATCTCGAACTCCTGACCTCAGGTGATCCACCCGCTTCAGCCTCCCAAAGTGCTGGGATTACAGGGGTGAGCCACCGCGCCTGGTTTTTTTTTTTTTTTTTTTTTTTTAGACAGAGTCGAACACTGTCACCAGGCTGGAGTACAGTGGCATGATCTTGGCTCTCTGCAACCTTCACCTCTCGGGTTCAGGTGATTCTCCTGCCTCAGCCTCCCAAATAGCTGGGGTTACAGGCGCCCGCCATCACGACTGGCTAATTTTTGGATTTTTAGTAGGGACTAGGTTTCACCATGTTGGCCAGGATGGTCTCAATCTCTTGACCTGGAGATCCACCTGCCTCGGCCTCTCAAAGTGCTGGGATTACAGGTGTGAGCCACCATGCTCGGCCAATACATTCTTGATCTCATATTTACTGGTTAAGTATCTGCAAGTGTTCTTGTGAATTACAGAATTTTGTGGTAATAGTTGTCTCAATATTCCTGATATGTCTACAAAATAGCATGCCAATACTCAGATATAAGAGAGATGTGTTAGCAGGGCTCCTCTCAGAAGCAAAGCTGAGACAAAGATTGAGTGCACATAGTCTATTTGGAATGTTGAGAGAGAAGGGCAGAAGACAGAGAAAGAAATAATATAAGGAAGTTAGTCTATATGAGCTATACTATTAAGGCAACTACCATAGTGTCCAACTGAATTTTAATCCTGTGGAAAACTTTTTTTAAACAGTACAAAACACATGCTTTATTATGATTCCAATCAAGGGGCAAGGAAGCTGGAGTATTTATACATTGTACTTACTAAGTTTTGGTTAAAGGATACCCCCATGGGTTTTGAATTACCCAGGCACTTTGGGTCTGCCCTGCATGGAGGCAAAGTGGGTCTGAGGGCAGCCCTCTAACAAAGTTGTAGATGCTGACTGATGGAAGGCAGACTGGCATGCACAGAAGCGAGGTGATATGAAGTGGGCACTGGCGTATCTACTACAGGGAACCAAGGGAGAGAGGTTGGAGGGCTTAGTTTAAAATCTACTACCTACCCAACAAGCCACCAATTTGAAAGTCATAGTGATGGTGGACTAAGTTGTGACCTCAAAGTTCTCTACAAATAAGTGGCCCAGGTAAGTAGATAATCAGTATCGTAGCCATTTGTCACTCTTCTAGCTGCCTAGCCCCTAAAACTCTTCCTACTGGGGAGCTCTACACCATTAAGTGACTTGGTAAAATGCTCTCATTCCAGAAGCCAAAAGGGCTGGCTAAAATTTTCTTTTCTTGCTTCCTTGTAGCCAGGATATGGGCAGGTGATCTGGCCTCGGTCATTCAAAGACTCCTACCTGGGACTTTTAATCTTCAGCAAGTAAGGCGAAGATGAAGGAACTGTGTGTGGGGTTCTTCTTGATGGTGCCGTTGCGAGTTCAGGAGCAGAGGAGTCAGTGGTAGCAGCCTAACAGCAGTGGTGCAAGTATGACCTTGCTCCCTAGTTTGTGCCTATTTTCACATGTCCTTCCAGCAAATTTGTCTTCTGTTTCACTTAGCAATTCTTGGCTTCTGTTGTCTGCCACTGAGAACAATTGACCTTTGAAAATAACAAAATTTGGAATGCAGGCCATGGCCCGCTCTGTGCAGAGGACTTTTCTAGGATCTAGAGACAAGGATGAGAGAAATAAAGGCAATATATGACAGATGTTTCACCTTCCACAAACTCACAATCCAGTTGAATAGATAGATACAAAGTAAATTCATGCAGAAAAACCTGAAATATACACACTTCCATTATCTCATTTACATATGTTATCTCTTTTACTTAATTACCTTTTACATACTTGGGGTCACTTATCCTCAGTGACCCTGGTCAGGAAGTACTATTGCCTAGGATTTGCAGAGCAAGAACCTGGGGCATGGAGGAATTAAGTAATATTCTCAAAATGCTACAGAGTTAATTATTATTCCCCAAATGCTACAGTCAGAACATGACAAAATTGAGGCTCAAACCCTATCGTGTCTACTCTGTCACGTGCCCTTCCCATTAGCATTCTGTTTGGGAGTACCTTGCTGTACGTGAACAAGGGGCTAGAGCAGGGGTTGGCAAACTATGACCTATGGGTTAAATCCAAACAGCCAATTCTTTTTGTAAATGACATTTACTTGGAGCACAACCATACTTATTTTCTTATGTATTCTCTATGGTTGCTTTTGAGTTATAATAGCAGAATTAAGTAGTTGCAACACGGACCATATGGCCTGCAAGCCTTAAATATTTACTATCTGGCCCTTTTCAGAGAAAGTTTGCCAACCTCTGGACTAGAACATAGATTTTTTTTTTTTTTAGTTTTGCTGAGTTAAGCTTCTGAAGGTCTTCTAACCGGTGTCATCTGATCTGCACTATTCTAGGAACGTTAATGACTGTATGATAAGTACAAAGTAATGGCCATATGGTAATAATAATATATTAACAATGATAATAATAACTATCATTAATGACGACTCTGTTTTTTCAGGCTCTGTGATTAATTCTTTACTAATATGCTTTAACTAGCCTTATTTCAGGTTCAGAGAGGTTAAATAAAATTGTGCAAGAGCAGAGAGCTGGTAAGTGGCAAAGCTGGATTTATCCCACATCAGTCTGTCTCCAAAGGCTGGGTTTTAACTACCATACTTTATTGTCTTTCACATCCATCATGAAGAGTGAAATCTAAAAAAGAAAAAAGGGCTGGTTTTCAGAGGCTCTGTGGAGGCAGGCAGCGTCAAGGGCCTCCTAAAGAAGTTGGTGTGAATGAGACAGTGAATGTCAGGTGATTCAGAGCAGGAATGTTTGATTGTGATGGGCACTTCTGAAGTTGTCAAGATTCCACTTGTAACAAGGTTCCACTTGGAATTACCTGAGTTGCTTTCAGTTTTCTCAGTGAAACATGTTAACAAACCATTCAAGATAGCGTTGCTGTAGTAACCTAACAAAGATGAAACAGAAGCCAAAGCTAGTTCCTCATCCACTAACATTTGGCTTTCAAGAACTTCTGAGTATTTTGAATGACCCATCTCCCAAACCTTTACAGCTTCAATGATAATATGGAGAATTTTTCTGCTCTACCCACACTTGTGCAGCAAGAGGGTGGATTGTGAGTCCTCTTAAAAACGGTTTAAAATAGGCCTGCCTCAGCTCAGAATGTCATTTACACAGTGCCCTGCTTTGTTGGGAGATTCAAGATAGTTCATTTTAGTGATGCCAAGGTACAACATCATTCCCTGGGCTTCAGGCCTTATCTGCTTCCTGTAAGCAGGTTACTCATGTCCTGCTAGGAAGTCCAACCTTACTGACCCAAGGTGTTGGACACCCAAGGATGTAAACAGCCTCAAATCTTCCCAGTGCACCCTAAAACATGCAGAGCTTGGCACTGGTTGCCCTCAAATTTTGGAATCCCAGTTCTGAACTCAGAACTGCAATGTGAGTCTTAAAGTCTAAATTGTGGCCACTAGCCTGGACACTTTCAAGAGCAGGGAGAAACTCCTATTTCTATTGGTATTATCTGTGCCTAGCATATTTAGCATATTGCTAGACACAGAGTATGTCATAGAAAAAGATTTTGTGCAACACTCTATCAGCCTCAAGGAAAGCCGAGTCAGGACAGCTGGCTATATTTCTTCTTTATTCATGCATGGCATTCCCTGGGTTCCTGTGGGCTAGGCCCCAGAGCCAGACTTCAACTCCTGAAACCCTTATTCTGGTGCTCTGGGTCTCATGTACCCAGAAAAGAATAGTAACATTAATAATACAATAAAACAACTATCATTTTAGCAAGAGCTAAAATTTATTTGATGATTAAACCTACCTGTAAGTAGATGTTACTATCCCCATTATATAGATGAGGAGAATGAGACTCAGAGAAAAAGAAAAACTTATTCCTAGATCACTGTATTAATTTTCTATTGCTACATAACAAAGTACGCATCGGAAATTTAGTGCCTTAAAACGACACACATCTATTATCTCAAAGTTCTCATGGGAGAAGTCTGGGCACAGCTGGTCTAGGTCTTCTACCCAGGATCTCATAAGGCTGCAATTCAAGTGTTAGATTGAATGTATCCTTACCTGAGTACTTGACTGGGGTTGAATCAGTTTCCAAGCTCGTCCAGGTTGTTGGAAAAATTTATTTCCTTGCAGCTGTATGACTAAGGCCCCAGCTTCTTACTGGCTTTCAGCCAGAGATCCCCTTCAAGTCCTTGAGATGACCCACAGTTCCTCCCACATGGCTGTTTTCATAGGCAGTTCATATGGCTATTTGTTTTTTCAAAGCTAGGAAAGTCTCTCACTCTAGTCAACTAAGACGGAGTTTTAATATCATAACATAAATCATGGGAGTGACATCAAATCGCCTTTGCCATATGATGCAATGTAATTATAGTAGTGACATTCCATCATATTTGCCATATTCTGTTGGTTAGAAGCAAGTCACAGTTTCTACTTGCACTCAAAGGGAGAGGATTATATAAGGATGTGGAATTATACAAGGGTGTGACTTACTGGAGGTGGCCTGAGGAAGTGCCCACTACAATTATTACATCACTGCTATGTGGCAGAACAGGGATCAGAGCCATGCCACACTGCCTCCCTGACACTTCTAGGTTCCTTCCTTTCTCCATCTGCCCCTTTTGCTACATGGAATTGTCCCGTCACGTGAATCTCAAGTCATAAGGATTAGAGACACCTTTGACCCTGCCCTCAAAGTCATGCTCATACTTCTTTATGATTGAGTCCTTTCCATTTTTCAATATAACTCTCTTGAAGAGGGTTTAAAACAGCCCTTCTTCTCTTGGAATGTAATCTACATAGTACCCAGTCTTACCGAAAGATTCCAGGTAGTTTATGATGATTAAAAAACCAGCAGAGCCCTTAGAGCGAACCTGGGCACATGTACTGTGAAAACTCAATACTATCTTACATGGGCTGAATTCTATGTCCCCTGTATATAGAAGGACAACTTCTATATACATGCAAACAAAGATTTAACAATGTCCATAGACGAAGAAAAAGACTAAAGGCTATTTTTCAGTTGAAGTCTGTTCAGAATCACTCATGTCTGGATATAATTTAAATTCCCAATGAAATGCAGTGGAGATAGATCAGAGACACAGCCTCTGTGAAGAGAATTGTCAGTATGTCACATCATCTTTTTATTTCTGGGAGGACAAACCCTGTCACCAGTTGCTCATGACAATCTTATCATAGAGGTTGCCATATATCTGTGGATGTACCTGGTTTCTTGGCCTTTTTTCATTTTGTCTAAGTAGTGATACAGTGTAGAACTGATTTGGTGAGCAAACTCCACAGAGAGCTTTGTCTACTGTTTAATGGTTTGTGATGAAAAACAACTCTGCAGAAACATAAAGTGTGTTCTGCTCCTGAGTCTGAAACAGATTCCAAGTTTATTCAAACTCATAAAAAAAAATTGAAAAAGGGAATAGAAACTCAAGGTGGTCTTCATAGGGAATAGAGATTGCTTTAGCAGAGTATACTAAAGTTTTTCATCACAAGTAAGTTAGGCAGCCCAAATATAATTTTTGTAATATGCC
Organism: Cacajao melanocephalus; assembly: GCA_963573385.1. NCBI lineage: Eukaryota > Metazoa > Chordata > Mammalia > Primates > Pitheciidae > Cacajao > Cacajao melanocephalus. The sequence continues at coordinate 37,051 of CAUYLG010047042.1, read as the reverse complement.
AGCACATTGTACAGTGCTCTCATCAATCATAGCAGGATAATGTCAGAGTAAAGAAAGGGCATGGAGGAAAGCAGAGAATTTAGCTGACCTGAATTTATTAAAATACTGTTGAAGCAGATAAAGGCAGTGCGTGCAAGGCTCAAGTCTATAAAACACCATTTTGTGTATAAAAGAAGACAAGGTATTGACTTTTTGCCATCCAAACTTTAAAAAAAATACATATAATTTATAAAACCATGTTGCTTTTTAAATTTCTTTTGAGCTGGGGGAACTATTTAAGCAGGTTAAACCAAGGAAATACATGACAAAAATAATGTTCAGTATTATATGAAGCGAGATACTTGACTGAGTTCCACAAAAGAATGGTGATTAGAGACTAGTCAGTGGGAAGCTGCTGTTACACTAACCTTTTGCCATTCCTTTATGACACAGACCCGTGGTAGAAAATGTAGTTGTTATTTTTGGATCCTGATTTTACAAAGTCCTTTGTTTTTTAGTTCACTAGAGTCAGGACAGGACTTGATTGCTGGGGGTATGGGGGAGGGCAGTGAGGAGAAGAAAGGAGGGAGAGAAAATCCAGATGTTTAGAAAGTTAGACCTAGTATGACTGGACACTGGCTGAGGGGCAGGTGAAGGCAAATATCTCCCTCTACTCCACTCCCCTACCCCGATCCAATATTAAAGAAGAGTTGGGGAAGAAGAAAGAAAAGGTGAGATTGGTCATTACTTGACGGCTTAGGATACCTCTGCTGTAATAGAAAACTAAATTGAAGCAACAAAATCATTGAAATACCTCTTATAAGAAGTTCAAGGATGGAGAATCTCAACATGAGGTGGCACTTCTCCTCCAGCCAGCTGCAAGGTGGTAGCTACTGCTCCAAGCATCTTATCCTTACAGGATGCAGGGTTGGGGCTGGGGGAAGGGATGCACAGAAACAGTAAAAGAGAGGAGTCTCACATGATCACAAGAAGCTGAAACACAGAGCAGAACTGGAAATTGTCAATGAAAAGATTGTCAAACTCTTAAATATTTGAAGGGATTTATTCTGAGCCAAATATGAGTGACAAATGGCCTGTGATACAGCCCTCAGGAGAGCCTGAGAACCTATCTCTGAGGTGGTCAGGCTACAACTTACAACTTGGCTTTATACATTTTAGGGAGACATAACTTGTCAATCAATACATGTAAGATGTATTACATTGGTTTGATCTGGAAAGGCTGAACAACTGGAAGCCAGAGAAGGAGGCTTCCGGTTCATAGGAAGATTCAAAGATTTTCTGATTGGCAATTGGTTGAAAGAGTTGTTATCCAAAGACCTGGAATCAATAGAAAGGAATGTCTGGGTTACAATAAGGGGTGATGGAGGCCAAGGTTTTATCATACAGATGAAGCCTTCGGGTAGCAGGTTTCAGAGAGAATGGATTGCAAATGTTTCTTATCAGATTGAAAGAGGCTGTTCTAGCAGTCTTAAGGTCTGTGTTGATGTTGATGCTGGTCAGCTGTGCCTGAATTCCAAAAGGGAGGAGGACATAATAAGGCACGAATGACTCTCTCGTTCCGTCATGGCCTGAACTAGTTTTTTGGGTTAACTTTGGAATGCCCTTGGCTGAGAGGGGTCCATTCAGATAGTTGGAGGATCTTCGAATTTTATTATTTGTTTACAAAATAAAATATACTTTCATAAATGGAAGGAGTACGGGTTGGATTCAAAGAGGATGAGAGGAAGGGAGGAGAGAAGTGGGGGAGGCAAGCATGAATTCTGGCAAAGCGCTCTAATCTACCCTTGATAGATGCCATTATTTGGAGGAAGCAAAAGAAAAACCAATCACATGTAATTTCCTTCCAATTCAAAAAATTGGATTTATAGGAAACTTGGATATGGGCCAGCCTAGGGCCAGAATAAGCTTTCAGAATTGTAGTGAAGGCTGTCATCAGAGCTATGAGTAAAAGCCACACAATGGCTCAATTCAAATATTTAAAAAAGTAAAAAGAATTCTGATCCCATTATATAATCTTAGCATTACCCAAAATTTCAATTCACAAAGGCTCATAGGGTAATTCCCCTCTGTGGTATTTGTCAGAGTCTCTCTTCTCATGACATTTATTTTCTTCTTTCTTGTTAGAGTAATGCCATTTTTTTCAGCCCTTTTTTTTTTCTCCTCATTTTAGGCCTCAACTTTTTTTCTGCCTAGCTCAACATTGATGCTGGCTCACTTTTCAGGGAATCAAATTATTTCAATATAAGTATGAACTTGTTAGACCAAGACCCCAGGAATTCTGCTTGTTATCAGGAAGAGAATTCCAGCATACAGCTTTGGCTTGAAAATGTAAACATCCTTGTATGTTTACATGGTAGAACTAACAGGCAGAGGTGAGATTTCTGACACAATGAGCTTCCAGAAAGGCAGTACAGGATGATAAGTGAGATGCAGATTCTGGACCCAGACTGCATGGATTTAACATTTGATAAAATTGTGACCTATTCTGTGTGGGATGTTGCAAGCTCTGAAATTATATGTACTCATTTTATCGTCTATAAAATGTAGATGATGTTATTAGCTACTTCATAGAATTGTTGTGAGGATTAAAGGTAAATATCACCAAATCCCAACTACTTATCATCTCCATTAATACCTATCAATGGTGTCTAAGCCATCATCATCTCTTTATGGGTTACAATCTCCTCACTAGTCTCTTTGTCTCTACCTTTGTCTCCAAGGCTGGAGTGTGGTGGTGTGATCTAGGCTCACTACAACCTCCACCTCCTGGGTTCAAGCAATTCTCTGCCTTAGCCTCCGGAGTAGCTGGGATTACAGGCACCTGTCATCATGCCTAGCTAATTTTTGTATTTTTAGTAGAGATGGGGTTTCACCATATTGGCCAGGCTGGTCTCGAACTCCTGACCTTGTGATCTGCCCACCTTGGCCTCCCAAAGTGATGGGATTACAGGCATGAACCACCGCACCTGGCCCAGATGTATTCTTTTATAATGTAGATCAGATGTCATCTTTCTGCTCACCATCCTGCAAAAGCTCTCCATCTCATTTACCGGAAAGAAAAAGTCTTCATAATGGCCTTATAGGGTCTTATAGACCCTACATGACCAGGCCTTTCATGGTCCCTCTGACCTTATCTCCTGTGGGCTTTTCCTTCCCTCACCTATTCCAGTCACACTGGCCTCCTTGCTGTCTTCGAACACACCAGCTGTTCTTCTGCCTTAGGGTATTTGCTCTGGCTGTTTTCTCTGCTTAGAATGTTATTTCTTCAGATATCTACATGATTCACTCCATTTTCCCCTCCCTCCCCTTTTAGACAGCTTTACTGAGACAGAATTTACATGTCATAAAATTCACCTGTTTTAAATTCACCTATACACTTCAGGCCTGGCACAGTGACTCACACCTGTAATCCCAGCACTTTGGGAGGTCAAGGTGAGTGGATCACTTGAGGCCAGGAACTCAAGACCAGCCTGGCCAACATGGTGAAACCCCATCTCTACTAAAAATACAAAAATTAGCCAGACATGGTGGCACGCATCTGTAATCCCAGTTACTTGGGAGGCTGAGGCAGGAGGATTGCTTGAACCCAGGAGGCAGAGGTTGCAGTGAGTGGAGATCACACCACTGCTTCCAGCCCAGGTGCCAGAGTGAGACTGTGTCTCAAAAAAAAAAAAAATTAAAAATAAATAAATACATGCTTCAGTGGTTTGTAGCGTATTTACAGTTGTACAGTTATCACCATAATTTTAGAAGATCTTCATCACCTCAAAAAGAATCCTTGTACACTTTAGCTAGCATTTTTCATTTCTCCTCTCCTCTTAGCATTAAGTGTGTTTTCAAGGTTCATTCATGTTGTAGCATGTATCAGTACTTCATTTCTTTTTATGATTTAATAATATTCCTTGTATGGATCTATACCATAGTTTGTTTATCCATTCATTCCTTGATGGACGTTGGAGTTTCCACTTTTTGGCTATTTTACATAGTGCTGCTATGAACATTTATGTATAGGTTTTTGTGTTAACATATTTTCAGTTGTCTTGGGTATATACCTAGTAGTGGAATTGCAGGGTCATATGGTAATCTATCGTTAATCATTTTTGGGGGGACAAAGTCTCATTCTGTCTCCAGGCTGGAGTTCAGTGGAGTGATCTCAGCTCACTGCAATCTCCGCCTCCTAGGTTCAAGTGATTCTCCTGCCTCAGCCTCCCGAGTAGCTGGGACTACAGGTGCGTACCACCATGCCAGGCTAATTTTTTGTATTTTAGTAGAGATGGGGTTTTACCATATTGGCCAGGATGGTCTTGATCTCCTAACCTCGTGATCTACCTGCCACGGCCTCCCAAAGGGCTGGGATTACAGGCATGAGCCACTATGCCCAGCCAATCTATCTTTAATCTTTTGAGAAATTGCCAAATTGTTTTCCAGAGTGGTTGTACTATTTTACATGTCTACCAGCAATATAAGAGGGTTCCATTTCTCCACATCCTCTGTCGTACTTATTTAATTCTAGCCACTCTGGTGAATGTGCAGTAGGTTTTGATTTGCATTTCTCTAATAATTAATGATGTTGAGCATCTTTTTATCTGCTTATTGGCCATTTATATGCCTCCTTTGGAGAAATGTCTATTCAAATTCTTTGCCCATTTTAAATTCTGTGATTTGTCTTCTTGTTATTGAGTTGTAGGAGTTCTTTATATGTTCTGGAAACAAGACCCTTATATATTTGATTTGGAGGTATTTTCTTCCAATCTATGCATCCTTTCACTTTCTTGATGGTGTCCTTTAGAATACAAAAGTTTTAAATTTTGATCAAGTCCAGTTTATTAATGTTTTAGTGCATGAACTTTTGGTGTTATATCTAAGAAATCATTACCCAAGTCAAGTTTGTGAAGATTTACACCTACATTTTCTTCTAAGGATTTTATAATTTTGGTTCTTTTATTTAAATTTATGATTAATTTTGTGTTAATCTTTTGTGTATGATATGAGATAGAGGTCCAAATTTATATTTTTGCATGTGAGTATACAGTAGTCCCAGCACCATTTGTTGAAAAGGCTCTTTTACCCACGTTAAATTATTTTGGCACCTTTGTCAAAAATCAGTTAACTGTAAGTGCAAGAATTTATTTCTGGGTTCAGTTCTATTCCATTTATTTATTTATATATCCTTATGCCACACTGTCTTGATTACTGTAGCTTTATAGTAATTATGAATTCTCTAAATCTGTTATTTTCTAAGATTATTTTTGCTATTCTGGCTCCTTTGCATTGCCATATAAATTTTAGCATCAATTTATCAATTTTTGTAAAAAGAAAGCTGTGATTTTTATAGGAATTGGACTAAATCTATAGATTGATTTTGGAAGAATTGCCGTCTTAACAACATTAAGTTTTCCAATCTATGAACATGGAAATGTCTTTCTATTTATGTAGGTTACCTTTAATTACTTTCAACATTTTTGTAGCGGTCAGTGTTCAAGTTTTCTACTGCTAAACTTATTAATAAATATTGTATTTATTCTTTTTGGTGCTATTGCCAATGGATATGGTTTCTTAATTTCATCTGTGGACTGTTTATTGCTAGCATATAGAAATACAATTTACTTTTGTATATTGATATTATAGCCTTAAACTTTGTTGCACTCACTTATTAGTTCTAGTAGTTTTTTTAAGTGGATTTCTTAGAATTTTTCTGTATATAAGATTATGCCATTTACAAATAAAAAATGTTATCTTCTTTTTTACCAATATGGATTTATTTTACTTCTTTTTCTGGCTTAATTGTCCTGGTTAGAACCCCTAGTACCATGTTGAATGGAAGTGGTGAGAATGGACATCTTTCATCTTTTTTTTTTTTTTTCTGAGACAAAGTCTCACTCTGTTGCCAAGCTGGAGTGCTATCTCAGCTCACTGCAACCTCCACCTCCCAGGTTCAAGCAATTCTCCTGCCTCAGCTTCCCAAGTAGCTGGGTCTATAGGCATGTACCACCATGCCCAGTTAATTTTTGTATTTTTAGTAGAGATGGGGTTTCACTATGTTGGCCAGGCTGGTTTTGAACTCCTGACCTTGTGATCCATCCGCCTCGGCCTCCCAAAGTGTTGGGATTACAGGCGTGAGCCACTGCACCTGGCCTATTCTTTTATTAAGTTTGATATTAGCTGTGGGTTTTTAGTAGATGCCCTTTGTCAGGTTGAGGAAGTTCTTTTATATTCCTAGTTGCTTGAGTATTTTTATCACAAATGAATGTTGCCTCACTCTCTTCTTGTCTTAGCTGAAATGCTGCATTGTCAAAAAGGTCCACTTTGGCCTCTCTATTTCAAGTACAATCTGCTTCCACCTACCCATACCCCTCATCTTACTCTACTTTGCTTTTTTTCATCCTAGCTGTAATCATCTTCTAATACACCAACGATTGTACTTATTTATTTATTTTTTTTTTACTGTGTCCTTTTGCTAAAATATATGGTCTACAAAGCCAGGCATCATTTTCTGGTTTTGTTTGTTTTAACTGATGTATCCCAAATGTCTTGAGTGATGCACATAGCAGGAGTTCAATAAATATTTGTTGAGTAACTACATGAATATAAAATGCTTAGAACAGCATTTTTCAAATAGTAACTGTGGCTGTGAGGGCGAGCTGGCTGTAACGTCTGTCACTCCACGGATCACCAGGGTTGATCTGGCTGATCTGGCTGGCTAGGTGGGTGTCTTCTTCCCTCCCTGTTCCATGTGCATCCCTCCTGAAGCTGTGTATTTAGGTAAAGAAGATGACCTTTCCTGATAGTGGAGGACCATTATTTGGTCGGGGAAGACGAGGAGCTGCACTCCCCTGCTAGAATTTCTAACCAAGCTCTCAAGTAGTACTGCTATGTAATTCTTTTTTCCTGCAGTGAGAAAGCAATTCAAACATAGTGCTAAAATCTTCTTGTTATCCAGATCCATAGGTCCTTGCCAAACATGCTTTTAAGCTTCCTGAATGCTTTTTTCATACACCATTAGGTAAAAGAAATTTCTCTTACCATTGGGAGCTTTGGTTTCATTATTCGTAAAATAAAGAAGGCCAGGTACAGTGGTTCATGCTTGTAATCCTAGCACTTTGGTAGGCTGAGGCAGACGGATCACTTGAGCCCAGGAGTTCAAGACCAGCCTGGGCACCATAGCCAGACCCCCATCTCAAAGAAAAAGAATAATAATGATAAAATAACATAATCTCCCTGTTTACTTCATAGATGGCTTGAAAGTGAAATGAAATAATGTATATGATGTGTGATTCAAACTAGATAGAAGTTTCTGTCTCATATAATAATCTAGCACATTCAGGCCTCTCTGTTCTGTGAGGTGGCCCAGGCATCATGTTTCTTCCATCTTGTTGTTTCCCAATCTCTTAGAGTATTGCCTCTTGTATCATTTAAGTATTGATGCATAACAAACTACCCCAAAACTTAATGACTTAGAACAAATTATTTTTCTCCTGGTGGTTTTTAGGATCAGCTATTTAGTCTAGGGTCAGCTATATAGTCTTTTCTACTGGTCTCATCTGGGATCACTCATGCAGCTGGACTTATCCGGTGGCTTGACTGGGGCTGGATGGTCTAAAAGGCCTACTTACTTGCTGGCTATCAACCAGGCATCTCTCTCCATGTGGCCTGTCATCATTAAGGAGGCTAGGCCAGGTGTTTTTACATGTCAATGACATGGTAATCACAGAGTTTCAGGAGAGAAATAGTAGAAGTTACAGGCACCCTCAGACCTCTTGAGAGCTCTCCATACATAGGTCAGCTAAGGCCTCAGTTATGACCACATTGCAGGCCAGCTTCTCCCTCTTCCCGATTCTGGCTTTTTCACTACCTTCCCCACGTATCTCTTAAGAGCACCTCCAATAAATAATTTGCCCACAACTCTCCATTTCAGAGCCTATTTCCAGAGAACAAATTGAAGACATATTTGAAATTACACATGCACAAGGATAGTCTATAATAGCCAAGAATTGGAAACAACATAAATGGCCACAGAAGCAGACAGTTTAGATAGACTATGTGACCTGTAAAGAGAATTATGGACTGACATGAAAAGATCTCTGAAAATAATACTTATGGTAAAAGATACTAAGTAAATAGCGCTTACTTTGTACCAGACATTGTTCAAAGATCTTTATGCATAGGTGTTCTTGTTGTGCCCAGGTAAAGATGAGTAGAGAAAAGAATAAGAAAGAGTCTCCCAGGTAAGTGAAATGGCATATTTGAAGGTTCAGAGGCAAGAGCACTCTTGGAATATTTTTAACACTGAAAAAATGATTATATAAGCATGAGTGTGAGTGAGAAAAAGACCAGAGATGAGGCTGAAGAGTTAAGATGGAAGTAGAAGGATGAGGTCACATGACTGCATCTCAGGGACCAACCAGGAGGTTGTTATTCTGATCCCAGTAAGAGACAACAATGGCTTGAACTAGGGCAGTGATGACACGGAACAAATTCATGGAAATCCATAAGATCAAGTTAATCCAGTTTGGTAACTTAGATGTGGGAAAAGGAGAGGCAGGTTTGATTTTAAGTGTGTGCTAATGGTGGAGGTGCTGTTTGGTGTTAGGTTTAGACATACAAAGTTGAAGATCCCTAATAGACATCCAAGTGGAGATGTCAGGAAGACAGTTGAGTATATAAGTTTTTAATTCAGTCCAAAATTGAGATTGAGTTGGCAGTTTGTACATGTTATTTAAAGGCAGGAGACTAGATGAGCCCAATTAGGATATGAATGTTGGTAGAGAAGGGAGGATTGTTTGATCAGTCATATAGTTACATACACACAGTTATATATAAATTAATAAAAATATATGAATAAAAGAAACTCTGTGAAACACCTACCTTTAAGGGAAAGATGAAACAGAAAGAATACAGCAAAGATGACTGACAAGGAGTGTGGAGAAAATGGATACACAGTCAGGTGAGAGAATGTACCCTAGAAATCCAGAGATGAGCATGTTTAAGAGACCACTTGCTGTACATATTTTCAAGGTAACTGAAAGCTGGCCCCTGGAGATTACCATTTAGAAGGTCACTTGTGACCTCAACAAGAGCAGTTTTGGGTAGTGGAGACACACTCTGGTGTGATAGATTGAATAGTGAAAGTAGAGAGAAAAGGTATAGAATGAGGAAGAAAGAGAGAGAGGTAAGGAGGAGGGAAGGAAAAAAGGAAGGAAGAGAGGAAGAAAGGAATGAAGGCAAATGAATAGGGTATGCTTGGAAAGTTGTCATTTAGAAAGCAGTACATAGTATTCAATAACAAATTCCCCATCTAAAATAATGTCTATGAAGATCATAGCTGTATGGTTTTGAGCAAGTTACTTAACCTCTGCTTTATTCAGAAGCTGTGAGCATTAAATACTTTAATATATTATGAAATGCCTATAATAGTGTCTGGTGCATACTAAGCACTCAAAAATGGAAATTCTTAAAATAAAATAGAAGCTATCATCATTATTTTTAGCATCATGGAACTATCATGAAGCACCACACTCTCAAAAGATAGGAAAGTGAGCCCAAACTTGAGATAGATTTTTAAATTCTCATTAGTACCAAAAACACGTAGATAAATTAAATAAATATTAGAGAAGAGCTGCAAGGGTAAGAATTTATGTCTTTATTACTTGTTGTTATTTGTCATCCTAATTACCATCAATACTGTTTAACAGGTAGCCTGATCTCTTAGGGAAGCAGGGTGACTGAATTTCTAACTAGAAGTGAAATAAATGTTCACTCCTGGGAGGTGTTATTTCTTTCAGCTCCAAGGAACCAGCTGGTGATATAAAAACAGTTAATTGGATTTTTCCACTTCCCTCAGAAAAAACTTCTAAAAGAACTTATTCTCTTTTTATATGCGAACATTTTATTCACAAAAATCTTCTTTTAGTATCCATCTATTCAAGACTTTAAGAAAAATTTGGTACTCCATCTACTGGATCCCCATGGGCCATTTTGACCAGAATGAATCCCAATGATTATCGAATGATTTTTCTTGTTGGAAGGGAGGAAAAGGCTTTTAAGAAAGTCAATACAACTTTTTTTTTTCAAAAAGGAAATAAATGTTAAAACAATGAATGGTTCTGTCAACTATAGTCTTTACTCAGAAAAAAAAGTCAGTTATAATACCTCATTTTACATTTGTGATGTCCAACACAATAGCCACATATGGGTATTGGGCACTTGAACTATGGCTAATGGAGCTGAGAAACTACATTTAAAATTTTATTTAATTTTCATTCACTTAAAAACTTATACTTGATTGAGTTATTTGAAAATTTTAAGTAAGTTTTGAACATCTTGGGCATGTGAATCTATACTTTTCCTTTCTTTTTTGTCCTAGCAGGCATTTATTTATTCAAAATTGTATATATTTAGTATACAAAGTGATCTTTTGATATACATATACATAGTGAAATAACTACTGTAGTCAAACAAATTATCCATCACTTCAAATAATTATCTTTCAAATTTGCTAGAATCTATTCTCAGCAACATTTCGGTATGCTATACGATATTATTAACTATGGCCCCCATGCTATACATTAGATCTCTAGACTTATTTATCCTATGTAACTACAAGTTTGTACCCCTTAACCTACATCTGCCCATTTTCTCCCCATCTCCGCCCTTGGTAAACACCATTCTGCTCTCTGTTTCTATATATTTGACTTTTAAAAGATTTCACATATAAGTGAGATTATGCAGTATATTTCTTTTGTGTCTGGCTTATTTTACTTAATATCGTCCAGGCTCATCCATGTTGTTGCAAACAACAGGATCTCCTTCATTAGTAAAGGTTAATAATATTTCATTTTGTGTAAATGCCACAATTTGTTTTGCTTATGAGTCTGACTTTATAGTTTTTTAGCAAAAATGCTTAAAATGACAATATTTAAAATGAATAAGTCAAAGCATATTTTATTTATGTAGCATACATTTAAAATTATAATTTAGTAGTATGACATAAAATCTAAGACAGCCACTATAAGGGTAAATTATTCTCAACTACACATATAGTTAATACGATTAACTAAATGGCTGTCATTTTAACTTAATATTGCTGGACATTTAAAAAAATAATGTCCATTTTTTATATGATTTACATTCTTTTTTTTTTTTTTGAGATAGAGTCTCACTGCAACACCTAGGTTGGAGTGCAATGGCACAATCTTGGCTCACTGCAACCTCCATTTCCCAAGTTCAAGCAATTCTCCTGCCTCAGCATCCTGAGTAGCTGGGACTACAGGCTCGCACCACCATGCCTGGTTAATTTTTGTGTTTTTAGTAGAGATGGGGTTTCACCATATTGCCCAGGTTGTTCTCTAACTCCTGACCTCAAGTGATCTGCCCTCCTTGGCCTCCCAAAGTGCTGGGATTGCATGCATGAGCCACCGCGCCTGGCCAATTTACATTCTTTACGTATTTACCTCCTATTCTTTTTTATTTGCTTTTGGAGATTTAATATTACCAGGTGACTCATTTGGATTTTGTTCTTTGTCTTAGAAAATTAAAATAAAAGCAACCATGTGGTCAACTTCACTAGAATGATTGACTGAAGCTGATTTAAAATTAGTTCATGGGGTAATCATAGTTTGCTAAGAAACAGAATTGACAATCACATGAACCTTTTGCTTTGTTTTCATTTATTTATCTATTTTCTTGCAGTAAATATTTAATTAATCTTTGAGTATTAAATACATCAAGGACCATTATATATTTCTTTCTTAATATTTGAACTAATCTTGTAACATTGATTTCAATGGTAATTATATTTTTTTAAGAGACTGTATCTGATATATTTTTCATAAAAGAATAACCTTTGTAGGGTAAGAGTAAAACTTTAAAAGATACAAAAGTACTTTAATAGGTTTATTTTTGCCTTGGTTTTATTTTCAAGTCTCTTAATAATTATGAATATTGCAACTGTTGGGGGAATACAGTATGCATAATATGGGAGTCATTATGTGTTCAAACAGTTGAGTAGCCCTACAATAAAAATAAGAACAAAACAGAAAGAAGTCTAGAAATTATAACTCATAATTTTCAGAACTACAAAGGTAAAAGTCTTAACGTTCTCTCATCAAATGACTTTAAATTTCCTAACTTCACTTAGTCTGTCTCTTTACATGAAAATATAAATAATAGTACATATAGGTTATTGTGATAATACAGTGAATATTGCATGCAAACTTGCCTGGCCCGATTCCTATCACAGAAAGTGTATTTAATAACTATTTTTCTTTTCTTTTCCTTTTTTTAAAACAAACTGTAGAAATATTCCTTTTAATGGCTTCTCTACAGTTTCCAGCCATAAGACAGGGACTATTTCTATTACTTTGCCTATCTTTTATTTTCTTTATCTTTTTAAAAAATATTTTTAAATTAATAGTTTTTGAGGTACGAGTGATTTTTGGTTACATGGTTGAATTGTATAGTGGTGAAGTCTGAGATTTTAGTGCACCCATCCGAGTAATATACATTGCACCAAATGTGAAGTTTTTAATCCCTCACCTCACCTCCCATCATCCTTCTGAGCCTCTAAAGTCCATTACACTACTCTGTATGCCTTTGTGTACCCACAGCTTAGCTCCCAGTTGTAAGTGAGAACATACGGGATTTAGTTTTCCATTCCTGAGTTACTTCACTTGGAATAGTGGCCTCTAGTTCCATCCAAGTTGCTGCAAAATACATTACTTTATTCTTTTTTTATGGCTGAGTGGTATTCCAATGTGTATATATAGCATATTTTCTTTATCCACTCATTGGTCAATGGGCACTTAGGTTGATTTCCTATCTTTGCAATTGTGAACTGTGCTGCAATAAACATACAAGTGCAGGTGTCTTTTTGACATAATGAGTTTGTGTCCTTTGGGTAGATACCCAGTAGTGGGATTGCTGGATTGAATGGTGGATCTACTTTTAGTTCTTTAAGAAAATCTTCATATTGTTTTTCATAGAGGTTGTACTAATTTTTATTCCCACCAGCACTGTATGAGCATTCCACTTTTACCACATCCACACTAAGATCTCTTGTTTTTTGAGTTTTTAATAATGGCCATTCTTGCAGGGGTAAGGTAGTGTCTCATTGTGGTTTTAATTTGCATTTCCCTGATACTTTGTAATGTTAAGCCTTTTTTCATATGCTTATTGGTCATTTGTATATCTTGTTTTGAGAAGATATACAAAAATAATCATGTAATTTGCCTGCTTTTTGATGGAACTTTTTTTTCTTACTGATTTGTTTGAGTTCCTTGTAGATTTCGGATATTAGTCCTTTGTCAGACGTGTAGTTTGCAAATACTTTCTTCCATTTTGTGGATTATTCGTTTACTCTGATGATTATTTCTTTTGCAGCACAGAAGCTTTTTACTTTAACTTGGTCCCATTTATTTTTATTTTTGTTGCATTTGCTTTCGAGGTATTAGTCATGAATTTGTTTTTTGCCTAGGCCAATGTCCAGAAAAGTTTTTCCAAGCTTGTCTTCTAGAATTTTTCTGGTTTCAGTTCTTAGATTTAAATCTTTGAGCCATCTTGAGTTGATTTTTATATGAAGTAGAGCGAGATAGAGATCCAGTTTCATTCTTCTACATGTGGCTAGCCAGCACCATTTATTAAAAATGGTTTCCTTTTCCCAATTTATCGTTTTTTTGTGTGTGTTGTTTGTTTGTTTTTTGCTTTGCCCAAGATCAGTTGGTTGTAGGTATTGAGTTCTTGTCAGCTTGGTTGTTGGTGGTGTATAACAGTGCTACTGATTTGTGCACACTGATTTTTTAACCTAAGACTTTACTGAATTTATTAATCAAATCTAGGAGTCTTTTGGGGGGAATTCTTCATGTTGAAATGAAACAATGCTAAATAGCAGTGTGAAAGCATTAAAAAGTATAAAACTCATTGGCAAAGAAGACAAAAAAGAGAATATTACTGTAACAGTGGTGGGTAAATGTATTATAATCCTACTATAGAAATTAAAAGACAAAAATATTAAAAACAACTATAACTAAAAAATGTTAATGGATATATACTATAAGAAGTTGCAAATTATGACTTCAATAGCATATAACACAGGGGGAGGAGAAGTAAAAGCAGAGTGTTCTTGCAAGCAAGGGAAGTTAATTGTTATTAGCTTAAAATAGACTATCAAACTATAAGATATTTTATGTAAGTCCCTTGGTGACCGCAAAGAAAATACTTATAGAAGTTCACTAAAAAAAAAGAGAAAGGAATCCAAACATAGCAATATAAAAAAACAGCAAGAGAAAGAGGAACAAAAAACCCACAAGCCAGGCGCAGTGGCTCATGCCTGTAATCCCAGCACTTTGGTAGGCAGATGTGGGCTGATCACCTGAGGTCAGAAGTTCAAGATCAGCCTAGCCAACATGGTGAAACCCTATCACTACAAAAATAGACAAAAATTAGCCACGCATGATGCCTGGTGCCTGTAATCCCAGCTACTCAGGAGGCTCAGGTGGGAGAATCACTTGAATCCAGGAGGCAGAGGTTGCAGTGAATCAAGATCCTGCTTTTGCACTCCAGCTTGGGCAACAGAGCAAGACTGTCTCAAAAAACAAACAAACAAACAAAAGAAACCCAAAAAAACAAACCACAAGACAAACAGAAAACAGTTATCAATATGACAATAGTAAATACTTTCTTATCAGTAATTACTTTAAATATAAATGGACTAGACCCAAAAACGAGACACAGAATGGCCAAACAGATTAACAAAAAGCTGCATCCAACTATATGCTACCTACAAAAGACTCTTGCAATTTATGAACAAACCAACTGAAAATGAAGGGGTAGAAAAAGTTATTCTATGCAAATGGTAACCAAGAGAAAGCAGAAATGGCTGTTCTTATGTCAAAGTAGACTTTAAGTCAAAAACTGTCTCTAGAGACAAGAAGGTCATTACACAATGATAAAGGGTCAATTCAACAGGAAGATATAATAACTGTTAATATTTATGTACCCAACATCAGGGCACATAAGGATATATAGCAAATAGTGACAGATTGAAAGGAAAAATTGACAGCAATGCAATAACAGAAGGAGACTTCAATATAGATAGAGCACGCACACAGAAAACTAAGAAGAAACATTAGACTTGAGCAACAGTATAGACCAAATGGACTTAGGCACATTTAAAAAACTATAGGAAAATATCTGGGAATTTGTCCTAAGAAAATATCAGAATACAGAGAAAGTTTTATACAGAATAAAATTGATGGCAGCTCCATTTGTAATCATGAAAATTTGAAAAAAAACTTGTGCATACAATAGAGACGTGGTTGGGTAAATTATAGAACATTATTTTAGTTGAATTATGAAATTGTTAAAAATATTTATGATGTTCACATAGCAATATGTAAAATGTTTATCACCCAATGCTAAATAAAAATGCAGAATACAAAATTTTATTTGTATTAACATTTCAACAAATTTTAAGTTATATATACGTAAAGACGCAAACTAGAGAGGGACCTGAGAAAAGAATAGTTGAGTCGTTAGGCTAATGGAAATGTGTGTATGTTTCTTTATAAAAGAGGGCATTGTTTCATATAATTATTATATAATAAACATTATAATTTATTATGATATTTATGTAATAAGTAAATATACCATGGATCAGAAAAATAGGTTAGAGTGTGCTAAAAAAAAACCTTTTTTTTTAACAACTAAAAATGTTCCCAGAAAATAAAAATATTTGGATTGAATTAAGAGTCTCCCCAAGTATGTAATATAGGATGAAGATTCTTTTCCTTCTAAAAGTGTACCAAGGCCAAATGTTCTTCTTGGAGACACATAACCCAGACAGAGTCTTACTTAGTATATGTTCTGTTGGTGGTTTTAGAAAAAAATAAATCTAAAAAGCCATTTGGAAATGAAATGCTTTGATTGTTAGGAGTAAGACCAAGTTAAGACTGTCAGAAGCATTTGCAAATGTGTGAAGAGCTGCATTCCTCACAAAGAGAGGGGAAAAGGGATGTCACCCAGAAGACAATTTTGTGCTAATGTAGGTGACAGCGCTATGACGTGTCTCTCTCTTTTCCTGACCAGATTTTTCATTTTTCTTGTTCCAGTTCATTCTGACAATTATGTGCAGCCTAATTACTTTTTTTGGCATGGCTTTAATTGAGGCCCGTTATCCCCTATTCCTCACGTAAACTCAACATTACATAACTGTTTGCATTTTTCCTTTTTAACCCCTTCCAATAACTGCTTTTGTCGGTGAATTTCTGCTGCCTTTAAAGCAAAAGATATTTATTTTCTTATAATTTTAAAGCTAAGTAACCTTGTCTAAAATTATCAGCAAGACTTGAAGTAGGATTATAAAAATGTTATTAGCATATGCAAATCATTAATCATTTCTGTATTATAATGGATTCAATCCACACCACTTCATAAACCTGACTTTAGAGGAGAATTAAGTGATTTGGGGGACATAATTTGAATACTGAAGGATAGATTGTTTTAATATTTTAACCTTGGAATAATTTTTAAGTGATAGGCTTGCAGGTGCTGGCACTTATTCTTTCCTTATATTTACAAAATGTGTAGGAATATTTTTTCTTCACCAGTTTACACTTAGCATTGCTCAAGCTAGAAGATTAGTGTTTTAGAGGCAATTTGGCTTAATGTAAAAGAGAGTAAATTTTGCAATCAGAGAATACTGGGTTCTAATCCAGTCTCTGCTGTGGAATGCTTTAGGGCAAGTTACTTAACCTCCTTGATCTTGTTTTCTAATCTTAAAAATGTGAGTACTATCACATATCTCATTACATTGTGAGGAACATTAAATTAGCTAAAGTATGAAAACTACGTAGACTCTGTCAACATAGAGTTCTCAGTTAATGGTAGCTATAGCAAGTATAGGACTCCACTGAGATTGTTACTCTGCTTTAACAACACATTGAGACACTGAAGAGCACCCAGGGAAGATAAATAAGTATCCTGAAGTAGAAAAATGGTCATTCTCAAGCAAGTTTTAAAAAATAGAAGGAATTCAAATTATTTGAAATGGATGTATGGCAATCGAGGGTATTATCTAATAGCCCTCTTCAAATACATGAGCTGGTGTTATGAAGACAAAAAGGAGTTTTCAGGCCTTTTCAGTTGTATTCTGGATAAAGAAAAAATAAATTAACTTAAATCTCAATGAGGGATTTATGCTCAATAAAATGATCACTATTTTAACTGTAAAACCTTAGAATTAATCGATTTGCAGAATTTCCTGGCTGGACATGGGTAATGGGTAGTTGCATGTACAATGTTTATTTCCTTTTCCCTCCCTGCCTCGTTTTTTTTTTTTTTTTTTTTTTGAGACAGGGTCTCACATTGTCACTCAGGCTGGAATGCAGTGGAGTGATCTCAGCTCACTGCAGCCTCAACCTCCTGGGCTCAAGACATCCTGCCGCCTAAGCCCCGATGTAGCTGAGACTACAGGCACGTGCCACCACGCCCAGCTCCTTTTCTGTATTTTTTTGGTAGAGACCAACTTTCATCATGTCACCCAGGCTGGTCTCCTGCTGAGCTCAAGCCATTACATGCATGAGCTGCTGTGCCCAGCCTCCCCTTCTTAATAGCACCCAGAATCTTATATGCTTATCTATCCCTTGTCACATAGCCCAAAAGTGTTTAGGAGGGAATCTCACTCTTTTCCTCATTCCAGGGGTGGATCCTAATTTCTTTAGATTAATGAACATATTCACCACACATGGAATTTAAGATGCCCAATCAAACTAAATTTCAAGACTCTTATTTAAATTGCTGGGAAATACATTCTCTTTCTTCAGAATGGTTGGTGTAACATTCAGAAGTGAAGCCTTGAACTGTGACAATCATTTCAGGATAATGGGGGAAGTTAGCCTAAAGGAGGAAGAGTAGAGAAACCAGAAGGAATTAGGACCTTGATGACATTGCAGAACTGACCAGGCAAACCAACTGCAGCCCACTTGATCTTTGCATTTTCTGAGACATAAGCCCAAGTTTCTTCTAATGTTCAAGTTTATTTTCTCTTCTTGCAAGAGGGAGTCCTAATGGACATATGGAGGTCCTGCATTCTGAAGTTTTGTGACATTTTCAAGTATGTTTGTGCTCCCACAAGATGGGCTACAAATATTCTCAGGGATAGTGGTTATGAGTTCTGTTTATTTTAGATCTCCTACCACACCTAATGGCATGCCCTTTGTGCAGTAAGCCCTCCAGAAATGTTTGTTTACTGAGGATCACGGCTAGCTGGCCCATTGTCAAATCATATTGTATCTGTGATTCTCAGCAGGTGCACAGATTGGTTTTTAGGTTATCTTCAAAAGCTTTTCCCATGCTGGGTTCACACTGTCATTATCTTTCAGATTGAGAAAATGGTTTCAGCAAATGAGTTTGCTACCTTTCGTTTAGCTCTGTGCCACTCCTGCATTAGCCAGAACCTAGACTGTCTGGAAAAACATAAGAGGTTTTAGGGGAATTCTACTAAAACCATCACAGCAGTCATAGCTCATTTTTAGGAGGTGCTAAATATCTATGGAAATAAAACTTGCAACTCCCAGAACTCTTAGAAAATTAATATTTTAATTCAACTTTATGCATGGCTTGCTAGTGCAATATTACATAAAATGGAAAAACTGAACCATTAATCTTCAAATAGCTCATGACGTTAGTATTTAAACTACATCTATAGTAGGAAAAATTATATATGATAGAAATGTGATTAGCTTAGTTTATCACATCCCATGGACTTCTAAAATCAGTGTTAGGCGAGTGTCAAATCCTACCGTGTGTGATCCTACAATATCCTGCTATTCCTAGATATGTGAACATCCCTCTCATTGTTACATTTCTTCTACCCTGTCTTCTTATGAAGCTAAAGCCACGGCTTCCTTTTTCTTTTTCCAGATAAAAGCTTTCGAACAAAAGCTTTTGTAATTAATTTATGCATATGTGTAATAATAACTTAGCAAACTCTTTGCCTCTCTGAATCTACTTTGGCGTTACAAAAGCTATCTCCATCATTTCCCTTTTAAAAAGACATACATGCTGGGCACGGTGGCTCATGCCTGTAATCCCAGCACTTTGGGAGGCCGAGGCGGGCAGATCACCTGAGGTCAGGAGTTCGAGACCAGCCTGACCAACATGGAGAAAACTTGTCTCCACTAAAAATACAAAATTAGCTGGGCGTAGTGGCATATGCCTGTAATCCCAGCTACTTGGGAGGCTGAGGCAGGAGAATTGCTTGAACCCGGGAGATGGAGGTTGCGGTGAGCGGAGATTGCACGATTACACTCCACCCTGGGCAAGAAGAGCGAGACTCCGTCTCAAAAAAAAAGACACACATTTTAAATCAGAATTCCATCCATCTTTGGCCCAATTCAGAGGTATATATCTAATTTCAGGTGAAAGGAACTCAGGACAGGTTACAAAAAATGTCCTGGTTTGCATGACTCATGGTATTAATAGAATTGAAGTTCTTTATGTTTGCACAAAACAAATAAAGAACAAGGACCGACAAAGTGCAGCCTATTGCCAAGTTCCTGTACTTTTAGAGACTTGTAAAGATTAGGATATGTTCTCAGCATAGTGAAGATTCAAGGCCACTGAGAAAAACAAAACTATAAAATTCTGACAGTGATTTTTCCTCACAGTGTCTGCAATCCCTTTCCAAAGCTATCTGACAGTCTTCAATAAGATACTATATTGATTATTAAGTATTTTTTTTCCTTTCTGCCCATTTGTAATGGCCTGCATGGTTTCCCAGCTATATAGTCCTTTCCCCCATATCAATTGCAGGCTCCACTCTAAATAACATGTGACACTTATTTAATGTATACTATATGAAGCGCCTTTCTAGCTACTACAGATATTAACTTCATTTTTCTAACAATCCTAAGAAGAAGATACTATTCTTATCCCAAATTTAGAAATGGGGAAATTGATGCACAGAAAAGTTAAGTAATTTGTGCAACGTGATACAGCTAGCAAGTGGTAGAACCAGGATTTGAATCCAGGCAGATGAACTCTAGGAGTCTATGCTCTTAACCACTGTGCTCCACAGTCTCATAGCTGACTTCAGGTTCAAAGATCACACTGACCAGCAAATAAGAAAAATCTAAGGTCAGATTAGCTTCCTGTTGGCCTGCAGCACAGACTTGATCTGCTTTGCCTTGGACCTCAGTTTTCATGATTGGGTCTGTATTTCAACATCACCTCTTGCTCTCTCAAGCCATAGCTCCTGTACAAGATAGCTATTCTTTTTTTAAATTTATGTCTGGGACAGAATTCCCACAACAAGAAGTTGTAGCTCCTGATCCTAGCTTGCTAAGCACTTTTTGCCTCCTTACCAGCTTGCAGCGGCCTGTTGCCTATCACTGGAACTCTCCATGCCTGACTTGGCCCAGTCTTTTGGCCAGTTGTTAGCTGTCCGCCTCTCTTAAGGCTGTCAGACAGCTCTCTGGACTTCCTTCATGTCTGTGTCAGGACTGCCCTGACATCTGGCTTGCCTAATGAGTGTGTATTGTTTATGGGTTTTTTTACCCTCAAAACTGACCCAACCAGCCTCAGTTCTGACCCTTCTGGTTTTTTGTTTTTTTGTTTTTTTTTGGTCATTTCCCATGTATTTTCTTAGGGGGCTCTTCATCTGACTCCACCAAACATTCCTCTCTTTACCTTCCCACCTTTCATATGGACCACGTCATTTTCTGCCTTCTCTCTAGTTTGCTAATTTTGTCAACTCTTCATAATATCACCTTCTTTGGTTTCTCCTGCACACATCTTATTTTCCGTTTTTTACATTCCCTATTCATTGTTTCTATCTCAATTCTCACATACTGTTCCCCTTCTACAAACCGTCTGGTTTGGAATCAACAGTTTTCTGATCTTGAAAGAGTAGGTCTTTCAGCTCCTCTCTATATGCTGGAAAAACATTCACGCTTTAGACTCATGTTTTCTGATTTGCAACTTTGACAGCCTTGGTTTCTTCATCTGTGAAATAAGGATAATAATATTATTTCACAGAAACATTGTAGAATTGTACAAGGTCATGTATTAGAAAGTGCTTGAATACTATATTACATTAAACAAATGTTAGACATTATTAATACAAAGAATACTACAGAGCCTTTAAAATATAGAAGAATAAGTGATTTCTACTCTGCATCATAAACCAGCCTAGGAATTACAGCACTCTGTTTCTGTTCTTCAAACTTTTAGCAGATGTTGATATATAGAGCAGAAAGAACCAAATGCATTAGGAAGCTTGAGAGCTTGTAATAGCCATAGGCATTAGATATACAGTCCTCTGGAGACTCTCAACATCTTTGTCAGATTTTTCAGTACCCTTGTCAAGTTCCTTGCTTTCTTTACTGGACTGGGAATAAAACATTTTTTTAATATTAAATCAGACATTGTAAACTGGCATATTACTGGCTAAATCTGACTCTTTGATACACTTCATGTGATAGAATAGTCATCTTTTTAAAAAAGATACTTGTGAATGCATTTAGGTAGTATTGTGGATCAGGTTCTCCCAGAAGCAGGCCATAAGCCAAGAATTTGGGTGTAAATGATTTATTTAAAAAATGCTCCCAGCTGGGCATGGTGGCTCATGCCTATAATCCCAGCACTGTGGAAGGCCAAGGTGGGAGGATCACTTGAGCCTGGCAGGTTGAGGCTACAGTGAGCTGTGATCACGCCACTGCACTCCAATCTGCACTCCAGCTCCAGCAAGCTGTGATCACGCCACTGCACTCACACCACTCACTCTAGAGCAAGACCCTGCCTTAAAAACAAAAATAAATAGATAAATAAAGTGCTCCGAAGAGAAACTGATAAGGGAGTTGGGAAACAGCATAAGGAAGGGGAGAAGCCCAGTAAGGGTGTGATTCCAGGTGAAGTTATAGACTTGGCCTGATCCTGCAAGGAGCACTAAAACAAATGATACCTCAGTTTATCGTTTGTAGTGTTAAAGGAGGTGCACATTTATATACCCTCTTCCTCTGTAGGAAGAGGAGACAGCGTAATCGCCAAGTTCTTTCCTCGTCCTTATCAATGATTAACTTTAGGGCCCAAGAGCAAGCCTCTGAAGGCCACAGGGGTGAAGTATTAGTAGCAAAGCATGTAAGAAGTTGGCGATGGGCACACAGCTGGTGAAAGGGATCTGGAGGTTCCAGTTGGGGCACCAATAAGGCCCACAACAAATGGGGGACATGCCCTCTAGTGTGTCACAGTCCTACCACTTCCAGTTCTCACTCCTGGCCAGCTGCAGCTCCAGGGTTTCTATAATGGAGGGACTTGGGCATGGCACTGTGGTTGGAAGTGGAATGCTATCTTGAGGCCATGCTGACCTAGTACTTTATACAAGATGAGAAAACATCAATTGTCCATACCTGCGACTGAAGAATATAATGGGGATTAGGGGAATTGGTGTTAAATTCCTCCCTCCCCAAGACCAGCCTTGTTTTCATCCCAACATTTAGCCATTTCATTATTTGGCCTGGCTTCCATATGCATTTTCATATGGTGATGACATAACTCTGGTGATAGGCGATTAACAGGATGATAGAATGTTAGACTGAAGAGACTTCGATTATTTGAACCTTTCCCTTAACTTTACAGAGTACGCAAGGAGGCTCCAAGATGTTGTGACTCTCATAAGGTCACAGAGCTAGTAGTGGGAAAGACTGTGTAGCACCTATGTCTCCTGATTCCCATGGGGTTGCTTAGTCAAGGGCTCAGCTTCATTCAGTGCTTCTACATATGGGTTATAACTAGGCTGACTCCACAGAGAAACTAGGTTAGATAAATTTATTAAATTGTAGAGCCCAATATAAATGATTAAGTGTGGTTATAACCTCAAAAGAAATATCTTGTCCTGCTGAAACTGATGAGCTTTGAGGGGCAGCAGCTACAGGTTATTACACAGAAAATGGAGGGCATTAAACTTAATTCTCTGTATGATGCCTTTCTAATATCTCCTAAATGTGTTTTATATCCTTAACGTTTCCCACAAACTCATTGGTGAAGGCCTCATTTGATTTTAGTTCATTGGATCTGATGACTGAGGTAGCTAAGGAAACTGGTTTATACTTCACACTTTAAAAACGTAAGTGATTCCATACAGTAACCTTTTGAACTGTCCCAGGCATCAGTTTGCTGAGGGTACATCTCTTTAGAAACATGGAAATGTCAATGAAATGAGTTAATGCCTAAGCTAACATTTAGTATCAGGCTTTGTGATATGGTTTGGATTTGTGACCCCATCCAAATCTCATGTCAAACTGTAATCCCCGGCTTGGAGGAGGGGCCTGGTGAGAGGTGATTGGATCAGGGGAGCAGATTTCTCCCTTGTTGTTTTTGTGCTAGTGAGTTATCACGAGATCTGGTTGTTTAAAAGTGTGTGGCACCTTCCCCCCATTTCCTCCTGCTCTGGCCATATAAGATGTGCCTCCTTTCCCTTTGCCTCTGTCATGATGGTAAGCTTCCTGAGGCCTCCCGAGCCATGCTTCCTGTATAGCCTGCAGAGCCATGAGCCAGTTAAACCCCTTTTCTTTATAAATTACCCTGTCTCAGGTAGTTCTTCATGGCAATATAAGAATGGACTAATAATACACTTGGCATAAAGAAACCAGTTGATAAAGTTTTTAAACAACAAAAATTACAAAAACGGCTAAGGGCTTCTGACTTGGGTTGGAGGAGTATCTTGAGATGCTTTTCACTGTCATATATTCAGACATCTACATGGGAAGCAAGAAACTTGGCCTGGCTGCTTGTTGAAACAATTCTTGAGAGGAGACCCGGGGAGGTCAGGCTGACTGGCGGGCATTGTTAGAACCGGACGAAGGAGACTGTGATGAACTCAAGGACAATTTTGTGGGTTGAAATATGAGGATTCAGGTTGATGACAGGTAGAAGCTAGATACTGGGTAGGAGCAGAGAGAACCTGGAAATACATTGCAGAGGATCAGAAAAAGAGAGGTAGAGTAGAAATTGGAGATAGAGGCTCAGATGTTTCATAGCATGATGTACCTGGCCTGGCCTGAAGATGGTTAATAGAAGCAGGCTCTGGCCTGAATGACTGAGGATCATGAACTTTGAAAGTCTGGAGGTCAAGTACTGCCTGCAAACCCCAAAGCTGTTCTGGGCAGCTAGCAATTAGCCTGGTGTGAAAAGCTTTCTCATTTATGGTTGACATCTGTTGAGTCATTCAATTCACATCAAACTCTTTGACAAATGATGGTGGATATGATTTCTTTGGCTCTTAAACAGTGTAAGTGCAATCCAGATATGTGGTCTCCCTCCCTTCATATTTCAGAAGACAGTATCGTCTTAGCTACTAGGACAAACAGAAGATTCTATACCACCAGAGCTGTGCCCCAGCATCCTGGGTCTTTAATTTTCCATCTCTCAGCTAGCCACCCTCCTCCTCCTGCTGGTGTTTCTGTGGTTTGGTATACAGAATAGGCTGAGTCAGTATGAGAATGTGGTGGTCCAAGCCTCACTTTTTTTGCCCCACTGACCACTCAATTGCCATAAGACCATCATACCAGGCTAAGCAAGTAGACACAAATTTTACTTATGGAAGGGTTAAGCAATTTTAGCATAAGTTTATAAGGGAGGCCAAGAGTTGATTTCTTTTTCCCCCAGATACAGGGTGGTGGGAAGCAATGGCATCTTTTTCACAACTCTTTGTATCAGGTGTAGACCGACCATTTCCTTTTAATAGGCCTGTTATGCCAAGCACAGACATGCCTCCCAAGCATTCTCTTAACAGTCTGGGGGAAAAAAAAGAAACATTCTGAGGAAGAAAAAATTTATTCAATTAGCATAGAATCTTATCCTAGACCCTTGGAGTCGATGAACCCCCATTGATTGTGTGGAAGTATATTTGATTTCTCTTCTGCACTCTGCCCATACCTACTAAAACAAAAAGAAGCTGTACTAGTCTTTAATGACCTATTTCTTTTTTTATAGCATAAAGGACTCTGGATTAGATTAAATTCTTTCAGTTCAACCAACAGTGGGGAGGTATTTTAGCTTTTCTTTACATCTGTAATACCCTAAGTGGAAAAAATGTTTCATGAACATGGCTTATGATGATAATAAGTAAGGGAGACTGATTTAGGTATTTTTTGGTTTTCATTCCTCTCATTTCTCCATGGCCAGTCTCTTTCTGGAGAGTATTGGCTCTGAATTAAATTGCAAAATAGATCAAGATTTCCAAAGTCTTCTTTGCTCTCAGTTCTTGCTGCCTTCCCCCATCAGTGGCAGAGGGGCCTCATTTCTCAGACCCAGATGGTCCTATTCTTTTCCAATAAAAACCGCTCTTGCTTATCTGTACTAGAGTAGAATTAATAAAAGCTTAAAGAGCTACTCTTTCCAAGCCTATGATTAGAACAGAGATTACCAGCTATTAATAAAATTCCTGCTGAATCATACAGACAGATAACTTACATGGGGAAAGTGGGTAGATGAGCCAGAGTGGAGAGCTTATCATTGTCTAGTGATGAGCTGCTACTGAGTTCTAGCCGACTGTGACAATGAGGAAGGCTGGCCCAGTATTGCCAAGTATTTTCCAGGTTTTCAAAAAAGCTGGAAAGCTTGATTTTAGGGGAAATCTTCCAATTTTCCAGTGAGCTATATAGATAAATTAGAATACAAGTGAGCAATCCCACTTCTAGTTATCTATCCAAGAGAAAGGGGATATGTCCATAAAAACATGTATAAGCATGCTCATAGCAGCTTTACTCGTAAAAGCTAAAAAATAAGAAACAAGCCAACTGTCTCTTTTTTAATGTTGGCTCCCTAAATTATCACCAAAACTACCTGTTGATAAAGACAAAGCTGAATCAAGACCTATCCTGACAGTGTCTCTGCACTGTCTCAGAGTGGGAAGGGCCAAGTCAGGATATTTATTGATAGCTTGAAGTGCGTTAAGGTGGGTCTTTCAGTGTAAGAGAGTAGTCTTGGTTAGGAGCAGACAAGGGTA
The DNA here is from genome assembly GCA_963573385.1 of Cacajao melanocephalus. NCBI lineage: Eukaryota > Metazoa > Chordata > Mammalia > Primates > Pitheciidae > Cacajao > Cacajao melanocephalus. Next base: position 11,052 of record CAUYLG010047042.1, on the reverse strand, counting down.
TGATAGTTTAGGATTAGTGGACACAGCAGGGCAAGGCAAAAAGTTTAAAGTGACTAAAGGTGTAAATTATTGTTTGATGATTTCTATTGAAGAGTTTCAAGAATTTTCTGGAATGAATAAGTGGTTTCTGACTTTTATCTTCCTGGACAAGAGTTTCTTAAAATAGTAACATTATCCTGAGGATGCCAGTGGAATAGTAGAGTCATGCTAATGTAGGTAGTCAACTGCATAAATGTAGACAGTTTGGGTTCTTATCTTCAATAAGAGAATGAATACACGTGGCATATTTATAAAATCGAATACTATATGCTACTCAACAACAAAACATTAACAAACTATGCCTATACACAGTAACATGGATGATTCTTACAGGTGTGATGAGTGAAAGAAGCCAGATGCAGAAGAGAAAATAGTGTGCTATGTTCAAGAACATATATAACGTTTCCAGAAGAGGCAAAATGAATCTATAGAGATAGAAGTCACAATAGAAGTTACCCCCAAGGAGGTAGGGCAGGTGGTAGCTGTGGTATTACTTGGGAAGGGGCGCAAAGGAACTTTACAGTGTTGAAAATATTCCATAACTGAGTGGTAATTACATCGATATACATATGGCGATTGAGAAATCATTGAGCCCTAAACCTAAGATTAATATACTTTCTGCACTTTAACATATGTCTTACCTCAATTAAAAACATGTATACACGCAAAATACCACCATTCTGCAATAACATATTCAAATAACAAGATATGCATTATACTCATTAAAACAATTGTCCGGGGTAAGGGTGAAGAGAAAATAGAAGTGAGGTATGGGAATAAAAAACATTATGAAAACAAACACATAAAGGGCTTTGCCAGAACCAAAGGTGGCAATGCATCTTAAATTACAAATAGTTAATGAGTCATTCAACTCTCTCCTTTTGAGATCTAAAATAATGTATATTTAAAAGATTTTTTAAAAGGTAAAACCAACTATAAAATGTACATGTGTCAAATATTGTGATTACTCATTAATCAGTATGAACCAGTTAGGATGCTACAGAGGGAACCAGTAAGATGCCACGACCAGTTCAAAAGACATTTAGAAACACAAAGGAATAAAAAATGCTAAAATGAATTTCTAAACAGGTCCAAAAAAGATTTAAACAGATTTATTCTCTCTCTCTCTCTCCCTCTCTCCCCCTCTCCCCCATCTACCAATCTTCTATATATAATAATCAATTGCATTTCACTAGACAAAATAAATTTGTATGTCTCTGGACAACAATCACTTCTATTATTTGTTTTCTACAACTAGCAGAATTATTTTTAAAAACAGCTCAGAGCAGTGAAAAGAAGTGATAACCTGGACGAGTGAGCTAGAGTGAAAACACACCATTCAAAGTGTGTTTATCATGCTTTTTCTGAATACATGCACACACACAAATTTAAAACTAGGCGGTCTGAGAACAAACATAGACACAGGCCTATTTTAGCCCAGGAACCTCAAAATTTCAAGCGCTGGTTTGGAATGTTAAAAGGTGAGGGTGCAAAAGAGCCTCAGAGGTCATCTATTTTAAAAAGGCTTTGAACTACAGGAATGGCATTTTCTTATAGATTCTTGGCCACCAGTCAGCAAGAGAGATACATTTTAAGAGACAGCCTGGTCTTTAAAACGTTCAGAAACCACCTCAACTCATCCACCTTTCTTTTGGCTAGTATGCCTAACCCTGATTCTGAAATATGGTCTCATTGTATAACATAGAAGAATCTCATAATATAGGTCATTGTCCGGACTTCTGATGAAATATCAGGATGTCTTTTTCACTGTAATCTAACTTGCCATGTTTCTGTTTCAGGCAATAGGAAAAGATACAGCCTAATTCTTGATCATGAGCCAGGAGGAAAGGCAGAGACCTCTCAATTTCACAAAAAGAACAAAGTTTCATTTATAGCACACCACTGTGCATGATAGAATTTCATGAGTCAGTCGATAAGGATAATTAAACTGTGTAGGTCAAGGACGAGACACAACCATTCATCTCCCGAAAATCTGTTAAACAAAAGCATAAAGAATATTATTTAAAAGCTGCGATATTTAATTATTGGTGCATTTTAAACATTGCTTTATTGCTGCTAAACAATACTGAGAAAACAATAAAAGCCCAAATTCTCAACAATATTATTTCATCAAAAAATCAACTTCTGGCCGGGCGCGGTGGCTCATGCCTGTAATCCTAGCCCTTTGGGAGGCTGAGGTGGGTGGATCACCTGAGGTCAGGAGTTCAAGACCAGCCTGGCCATCATGGTGAAACCCCATCTTAAAAAAAAAAAATCAACTTCAAAACATACTAATAATCATCTGTAAAAAAAAAATCACTGTGTAAATTCCCCACTTTTGTGCTTTACTTCTGCTGTTTCCTCTTCTTGGGCTAGCTTCTCATCTCTTTAAAACATCTCTTTAAGATTCTTTTCTAGGAAGCCCTCTCTGGGGATCATAGCATGCTAAATTTTTCCCCATTCTGAATCTTTTTAGTACTTTTTATTTTATTTTATTTTTTAGAGATGGGGTCTTGCTTTGTTGCCCAGGCTGAAGTGCCATGGCTATTTTGAGGCATAATTATGGCACACGATATCCTTGAACTCCTGGACACAAATGATCCTCCTGCTTCAGCCTCCCAAGTAGCTGGAGCTACAGGTATGCCCCACCAGGCCCACTTTTGGCACCTGTAATGCATAGTTTCTTCTAGCACTTTAAAAAATATCAACATAGCTGGGCGCATTGGCTCATGCCTGTAATTCCAGCACTTTGGGAGGCCAAGATGGGTGGATCATGAGGTCAAGAGATCGAGACCATCCTGGCCAACATGGTGAAATCTCGTCTCTACTGAAAACATAAAAATTAGCTGGGCATAGTGGCGCACCTGTAGTCCCAGCTACTTGGGAGGCTAAGGCAGGAGAATCGCTTGAAGTGGGGAGGCAGAGGTTACAGTGAGCCAAGATCGTGCCACATATATATATATATGAGCTATAAAGTCGACATATATATATATATACACATATATATATACATATATATGTGTATATATATGTATATATATATATATATATGTCGACTTTATAGCTCACATATGATGCACCCATAGTAAATGTAACTTTGATGGGTCTTGACAAATGTGTACTCCCTTATACCCATCACCGTAATTAGATACAGATACATCACATAATTAGATACAGATACATACAGATACAGATACATCACCATAATTAAGATATAGAGTATTTTTATTCCCCCTAATTTTTTTCCCCCTAAATTTTTTCATGCTCTTGTAGGTAATTCCGTTATATCACCGCTTCTGCCCCCAGACAACTCCTGATCTGCTTTCTGTCACTGTTGATTAGTTTTACCTGTTCTAGAGTTTCATATAAATGGAATCATATGATATGTACTGTTTGGTGTCTAATTTATTTGGCTCAGCATAATGTTCTTACAATTTATGCTGTTGTATCTGTATTTGATTCCCTTTGCTTGCTGAGTTGTATTCTGTTGTACAAATATATCTCAAGTACTTGATCCATTCACCTACTGTTGGAGACTTAAGCTGTTCCCATGTTTTGCTACCATAACTAAAGGTAATATGAGCATTTTTGTATAATCTTTGTGTGGACATATATTTTCTTTTAAAAAAATAATCGATTCGGCCAGGCACAGTGGCTCACACCAGTAATTCCAGCACTTTGGGAGGCTGAGGAGGGCAGATCATGAGATCAAGAGATCGAGACCATCCTGGCCAACATGGTGAAACCTCGTCTCTACTAAAAATATAAAAATTAGCCGGGTGTGGTGGCGGGCACCTGTAGTCCCAGCTGCTCGGGAGGCTGAGGCCGGAAAATCGCTTGAACCTGGGAGGCGGAGGTTGCAGTGAGCCAAAATCACACCATTGCACTCCAGCCTGGGCAACAGAGTGAGACTCTGTCTCAAAAAATAAAAAATTTAAAAATTTAAAAAATTTAAAAATAATCGATTCATTTTTATTGCATATATTTAAGGTGTCTAATATATTCTTATATACATTTGAATAGTAAAATTACTATGGTCAAACAAATTAACATATCCATCACCTTACATAGTTTGTGTGCGTGTGAAAAGAGCACTTAAAACCCACTCTCAGCAAATTTTCAGTGTACAACTCAATATTGCTAACTATAGTCCTCATGTTGCAGGTTAGATACCTAGACTTATTCATTCCACATAACTGCAAGTTTGTATCCTTTGGCCTATACTTCTCCATTTCCTCCCTCTCCCTACCCTTGGTACCCAACCCTTCTACTCTCTACATACACAATTTCTTTTTAGATTGTGCAGACATATATTTTCATTTCTCTTTTATACACATGTATGCATACATTTATATCAGCTATATATGTATATTACTTACATATCTATAACACACATATATATATATGATTGGATGGTAAATATATGTTTAACTTTATAAGAAAACTGCTGACCTGCTTTTCAAAGTGGTTGTACCATTTTACATTCTCAGCAGCTGTATATGAAAATTTCAGTTATTAAACATTTTCATCAACACTTGTCAGACTTTATTTCTGTTATTCTGGTGGATGTGCAGTGATATCTCATCGCAGCTTTAATTAGCGTTTACCCGAATGCCAATAACGCTGAGCATGTTTTAATATGCTTATGTGGAGTAGAAAGAAGCTGGAGGATGGGTGGAAGGATCATCTAGACAAGCTAAGTAGACCAGCATTTGCCAGATCTCACTCCTTGGGCCTTGAAAATTTCTGAAACCACTTTCACAGAAATATATAATACTGCAAATAATTTTTTGATTTATTTTTGATCATTTAATCGTTTTTATGTGCATGACAATTGAATGAACTAAAGTGAAATATATAATTATTAAAAAGTTTATTTTAGATACACTATTTAATATCAGTAATATATGAAGACAAGCCTTGCCTATTCCCCTATTAACAATGAACGCATGCTGTTTAATTTAAACTCTATAATAAGTGTGATTTGTAAGCTAATAAAATTAAAATATGACATATACTGTGTTTGGCTTTGGAACCTAGTATATACTAAAATGTGAAAATGAAATTTAATTTCGTTCTATGGGATCAAAAAGCATTCAAATTGTTTTCATGGCTTTATATTTGAAATTCTTGCATTTTTTTACTTTAAGATTTCAATAGGTTTGTGTTTATCTTTTTTATGTTTTTCTTCTTAATGGCATAATGGGAATAAGGTTTGAGAATTTGCTTGGAAAATAACACATGGCAGGAATGCATTGTGTTCATTCCTGAAAATTAAGAGCCAAATGGAATATTATTGTCACTAAGCTGTCCTTCTTTTTAACACTATTTTTGTAATTATTTGGTGTACTCTCAAAGCTTTTGATAAGAATCATGCAATTTACAGATCAATTAAGGTTCTATTTGAGGCAAATTAATAGTGATATTTTATTTTTATTTTTATTTTTTTGAGACAGAATCTTGCTCTGTCACCCAGGCTGGAGTGCAGTAGCACAATCTCAGCTCACTGTAACCTCTCCCTCCCGGGTTCAAACGATTCTCCTGCCTCAGCCTCCTGAGTAGCTGGAATTACAGGCTTGTGCCACCACATCTGGTTAATTTTGTATTTTTAGTAGAGACAGGGTTTCACCATTTGAGTCAGGCTGGTTTCTAACTCCTGACCTCGTGATCCGGCTGCCTTGGCCTCCCAAAGTGCTGGGATTATAGGCGTGAGCCACCACGCCCGGCAATAGTGATATTATTTTTCATTTTCATCAGCTTGTTATATTTCAACACTTATATTCAGTAGGTTTTCTGTCTTTAATTAGTGGTCCACACAGCTTAAGAAATTAGTATAAGGCAAACATCCTTACAACCACCATTCATGTCAGAAGACAGAGACTCTCCAGATACGCCATAAATCCCATACATTTTTGGTTCCAATCTCAACTCATCCTTCCCCCAGCAATAGGCACTGTCTTGACTTTATGGTATTCACTTTCCTATTTTTCTGTACAGTTTCATAACCCAAGTGTCATCACTAAACTGCCATTTAGTTTTGCTTGTTTTTTTTTTTAAGTTTGCCTTTTGAGTCTTTTAATTTATAGGTTTCTTCTTCCTTCCTCTCTTGCCTTGCAATTCTTTGTTGTAGAAACATAATTATTTCTCCTGTATTTTCCAACAGTCTAGGTTTACTGATTATCCCCATTTCACAGGTTCTTCTGCTCTCTGTATTCCTATGAATTGATACTTGGATCCTGAAAACTAGTCAGATTAAAGTTTGGTTGTTTTAGCAAGACGATTTCACAGGCGATGATAGACGCTTCATCAGGAGACACACAATGTCTGGTTGTCTCTCTTTCCGTGCCCTGAGCAGCTCTCTTGCCTATTGCTCAAATGATTTAATTCTTTACAAATTGCCAAATGGCAGTATTCCTATTCTCACATTTCCTCCTCAATAGTTTACTGAAAATTTTAATGAGAAACTTTGACTTATCTACCATTTGATTATGTAGTGATATAGTTCATATAGGAGAGGAATGGTTCTTTCCTTTTATTTACTAATTCCCAAAATAAGTAACTGGTTTGCTAGCATCTCCAAGGTGACCAATTAGCACGTGTGTGTGTGTGTGTGTGTGTGTGTGTGTGTGTGTGTGTGTGAGAGAGAGAGAGAGAGAGAGAGAGAAAGAGAGAGATAATGAACTCATTGATTTAAACATATTTGGTGACATCTGATGGAAATGACCCTTATTCATGATAAAATTATCTCATTTTGGGGCCAACTCTGAGTTGGGCTCCCAAGTCCACAAAAGATATATTTCAGAATTCTTTTTAACAAGAATCTGGCTGTGAGAAAAGACCACTAAGGAAATAAGAATTTTGCACCGAAAGGATTTGCTTTGGCTCATGTAGCAATTTTGTTTTGTAGTCTGTACATGCCCTATTTCACTAGAAATGAATTCTGCTTTATTATTTTTAGTCTCATGACTGTGTGAGTGGCAGGTTTTCCAAAGACAAGCAGTACTAGAATGTGAATCACAGAAACTCTACCTAACTTCTAGAGAAATAAACATTGTCTGACAGGTGCAAACTATCATTCTTATTGGTAAATAACCACAGCTGGCCTTGAAGGGGACCCACCTTCCACTCTAAACGATGAATTGCCAGGCTTCGACAATAATTCAAAGTCTCTGGAGCACAGCGCTGTCTGGGTCCATTTATGTCCTCAAGCGTCTTTGTCCTTAATTGCAGCCTCCCTTCCTAGGCTCTATTTTTAACACCTTTGAAATTATGGTTAAGTGTTTGTTTTTTTACTAAAATTTTTTAAACATAAATGAAAAGAGAAGTATTATAAATATCAGTAGAATGACTATCTAGAATTCCAAAATTTTATTTTGTAGTATTTACTTTAGACCATTTTCAAAAAGAAAAAATACAATAAATACAGAGTCACCTTAATTCTCTATACTAGTTCTATTTACCTCCCTCTTTGCATAGGCAACCACTATTTTAATGTTGATTTGAATGATTGAATGAATGTTGATTTGTTCTATGCATATTTTAATGGTTATGTTCCACGTCTGTATCTATGAAAAAGATTTAGAATTGTGTCTTTTCAAAGTTTTATAAATGTTATTATACTATATGGCATCTCACCCACTAACTTGCTTTTCTCACTGGATGTTTCATTTTGAGAATCGATCTATTTTTGTTGTTTTGAGACATGGTCTTGCTCTGCCACCCAGGCTGGATTGCAGTGGTACAATCATGGCTTATTGCTGCCTTGACTTCATGGGCTCAAGTAATCCTTCCACCTCAGCCCCTTGAGTAACTGGGGCTACTGGCCATGCCACCATGCCCAGCTAATTTTTAAATTTTTTGTAGAGAGGGGGTCTCATTGCCCAGACTGGTCTTGAACTCCTGGGCTCAAGAGATTGTCCTGCCTTGGCCTCCCAAAGTGTTGGGATTACAGGTCTGAGCCTCCAGGCCTGGCCTGAAATCTATCTATGTTAATATATCAAGTTTATTAATTTTCATTCTTGCATCCATTCTCTTGTTAATGGACATTTATGTTTCTATTTTTCCCTATTATAATACTGCTTCAAATAATATCCTTAAACATATATGTGGGAGAGTTTCTCTAGGGATAGATGTAGAAGCAGAATTTCTGGGGTATAGAGTCTCAAATATCTTCAACTATACCAGATACTACCAAATTACTCTCCAATGTGGTTATATATTTTTAAACATTTCATTGTGTGTATTTAAGTTGTACTGCATGATGTATGAGGTACATACAGATAATAAAATGGTTACTATAATGAAACAAGTTAACATATCTATCATCTCACATAGTTACATATTTTTTCTGTCTATAGCAAGAGCAGCTAAAATATACTAATTTAGCAAAAATCTTAAATATAATACAATATTATTAACTATAGTCCTCATGTTGTACATTAGATTTCTAGGCTTGGGCACCCTACATATCTATAACTTTATATACTTTATTTACATCTCCCCATTTCCTTTCTCCCCCGAGCCCTTCATCTTTGGTAAATCATTTTTAGTCTCATGACTGTGTGAGTGGCAGGATTTTCCAAAGACAAGCAGTTTTGTTCTCCATCTCTGTGTATTCAACTTTTGAAAAAAAGATTCCACATATAAGTGAGATCATGCAATATTTTGATTTTTGTGTCTGTCCTATTTCACCTAGCATCATGATGTCCTCCGGGTTCATCCATGTTGTTGCAAATGGCAGGATCTCCGTCTTTTTAAAAGCTAAATAATATTTTATTATATATATATATATGATTGTTTTATATATACAATGTTATATATATAACTGTTTTTTAATTTGAACCTATTACATTGAATTTTGAAGATTTTTATTTTCAAATTAATTTGATCATTGCGTATCATGTATCAAATTACAGTACTTAGCATATCCATCACCACAAACATTTATCATTTCTTTGTTATGAGAACATTCAAAATGCTTTCTTTTATCTACTTGAAAATATAAAATAAATTATGATTAACTATAGTCACCTTACAGTGCTATAGAACGCTAGAATCTACTATTCCTCTCTAGCTGTAATTTTATATCTGTTAACCAACATCTTCCTATTCCTGCTTCCAATTCCTTCCCAGCTTCTAGTAACCACTTTTCTACTTTTTACTTTTATGAGTTTCACTTTTTAGCTTCCACATATGCGTGCCAACATGTGGTGTTTATCTCAGCGTGCCTAACTTATTGCACTTAACATAGTGTCCTCCAGGCTTATCCACATTGCTGTGAGTGACAGGATTGCATTCTTTTTAATGACTGAATAGTATCCTATTATGTATATACACATTTTCTTTATTCATCTGTTGATGGACATTTAGGTTGATTCTATATCTTGGCTATTGTGGATAGTATGCAGTAAACACAGGGGTGCAGATATCACTTCAATATACTGATTTCCTTTTCTTTGGATATATACTGAGTAATTAGATTGTGGGATCATGTGGTAGTTCTATTTTTAGATTTTTGTGGACTACTGCTTTTCATAATGGCTGTACTAAGTTATATTCTCACCAATAGTGTACAAGAATTTCCTTCATCTGCATCCTTGCCAGCATTTGTTATTGTTGCTTTTTTGGCAATAGCCATTCTAACTGGGGTATGATGATATCTCATTGTGGTTTTCATTTACATTTCCCTGATGAACAGTGATGTTGAAGCATTTTTTCACATATGGGTTGGCCATTTGTATTTCTTCTTCTGAAAAATATCTATTCATCATTTGCCCATTTAAAAAATCAGATTATTATTATTTTTAATGTTGAGTTTTCTGAGTTCCTTGTATATTCTGGATATTAATCCTCTTGTCTAGTGAATAGTTTGCCGGTGTTTTATTTCCTTCTGCAGGTTGTATTTTCACTCTACTGATTGTTTCCTTTGCTCTGCAGAGGATTTTTAGTTTTATATAATCCTATTTGTCTATTTTTGCTTTACTTGTCTAAGCTTTTGAAGTCTTAGCTGTAAAATCCTTATGCAAACGAATGTTCTGAAGCATTTCCCCTATGTTTTCTTCTTACAATTTCGGGTCTTACATTTAATTATTTAATTATTTTTTAGTTAATTTTTGTAGATGGTGAGAAATAGGGGTCTAGTTTCATTCTTTAGCATATGGATGTCCAGTTGTTTCTCCAGCACCATTTGTTGAAAAGGTTGTTTTTCCCCCAATGCATGTTCTTGGTGCCTTTGTCAAAAATCAGTTGACTGTGTGTACGTAGATTTATTTCTTGGTTCTTTAGTTTGTTGGATTGGTCTATGTGTCTCTTTTTATACCAGGACTGTGCCGTTTTGGTTACTACAATTTTATAAAATATTTTGAACTCAGGTAGTGCAGAGCCTCCAGCTTTACTCTTTTCACTCAGAATTGCTTTGGCTCTTTGGGGTCTTTTGTGGTTCCATATGAATTTTAGGATTGCTTTTTCTGTTTCTGCGAAGAATGTCTTTGGTGTTTTGACAGGGATTGCATTGAATCTGTAGACTGCTTTGGGTCATATGGTCATTAGGTTGTTTCTATATCTTGGCTATTGTGAACAATGCTGCAATGAACATGGATGTGCAGATATTTTTATGAGATGATGATTTCATTTCCTTCATGTATATACATGGAAGGATTATTGGTTGAAAAAGTAGCTTTTTTAAAAATTTTTTTTATTTTTTAGAAAGAAAGAAAAAGAGAGAAAAGAAAGACTGAAAGAAAGAAAAAAAAAGAATGTAAGAGAGAAAGAAAGAAGAAGAGAAAGAGGGAGAGAGAACGGGATTCTTGTTCTATTGCCCAGTCTAGAATGCAGTCTAAAAATGAGTATTAAAAACCTCTTTTATGCCAATAATTGTGCTTAACAATGGAGACAGGAAGGAATAAGAGATGAAAATAACAAACAAGCAGCCAACCAATATTTTATTTAAACCTGTGAAATGCTATGCAATTGTTGAGGAGTGATTTACTTCCAATTATGTGGTCACTTTTAAAA
>CAUYLG010047041.1:0-18369 GCA_963573385.1 Cacajao melanocephalus | reverse complement strand
GAGAGACTGACACGGCTCACGGTGCAGGGAACTAGAAATGGCTGGTGCCATCGATTTCGAAACTCAATCAAACGTGGACATTGTTCCCACAGCCTTGGCTCATGGTCTTCCCCTGCTGCTTCGAGTTCTGTCGTAGAAAGCTGCATCCGCAGCAACGACTCCCCACCGCACAGCTGCCCCGCTTCATCCACAGGGCGTGCTGGGAACGCAGTGGTGACCACGGAGATTTTGCACCTGGCTATTTCTTTGGCCAATAAAGGCCGAAACAGATGAACAAGCTCATTGGTACTATTTTGTGAAGATAGACATTTAAATAGAAGCAAGTTCAAGGCAGCATGATTCACCGTCGCTCAAAAGGAAAAAACACCAAAACCTGGATCTGCCGAGGCATGGATAAACAAAATGCCGCATGGCTGGGTACGGTGGTTCATGCCTGTAATCCCAGCACTCTGGGAGGCTGAGGTGGGTGGGTCACCGGAGGTCAGGAGTTCAAGACCAGCCTGGTCAACATGCCAAAACTCCATCTCTACTAAAAATGCAAAAATTAGCCATGCATGGTGGCACACATCTGTAACGTCAGCTACTTGGGAGGCTGAGGCAGGGGAATTGCTTGAACCCAGGAGGTAGAGGCTACAGGGAGGTGGGATAGTGCCACTGCACTCCAGCCTGGACAACAGAACAAGACTCCATCTCAAAATAAATACAAATGGCTGGGCGTGGTGGCTCACACCTGTAATCCCAGCACTTAGGGAGGCAGAGGTAGGCAAATCACTTGAGGTCAGAAGTTCGAGACCAGCCTGGTCAACATGGTGATACCCTGTCTCTACTAAAAATACAAAAAAATTAGCCGAGCGTGGTGGAGGGAGCCTGTAATCCCAGCTACTTGGTAGGCTGAGGCAGGAGAATCACTTGAACTCGGGAGGCAGAGGTTGCAGGGAGCTGAGATTGTGCCACTGCACTCCAGCCTGGGTGACAGAGGGAGATGCCATCTCAAAAAACAAAATATAACAACCCCTCCACCAAAAAAACCCCTCAAAGAATAAAAACCTAAAATGTCATATATCCACACCATGGGATATTACCCAACCATGAAAAGGAATAAAGCTGGCATACGTGCTACAACATGAAGCCACCTTCCCAACACGATGCAGAGTGAAAGAAGCCAGACACAAGGACCGCATATTATGTGATTCTGTTTATACAAAGTGTCCAGAATAGGCAAACCCATAGAGACAGAAAGCAGATTAGTGGTTGTGAGGGGTTGGGGAGAAGGGAAAATTGGGACCATCTGGGAATAACTATGGAATTTTTCTTGGGGGTGGTGAAAACTGTCCTAAAATTGATTGTAGTGACAGAGGCACCACTCTGCAAGTACACTAAAAACCATTTATTTTATTTTTAATTTTATTTTTTGAGACGGAGTCTTGCTCTCTTGCATAGGCTGGAGTGCAGTGGCGTGATCTCGGCTCACTGTAACCTCTGCTTCCTGGGTTCAAGCAATTATCCTGCCTCAGCCTCTGGAGTAGTTGGGATCACAGGCGCCCGCCACCACACCCGGCCTAAATTTTTTTTTTTTTGTATTTTTAGTAGAGAGGGGGTTTCACTATGTTGGCCAGGCTGGCCTTGAACTCCTGATCTCAAGCCCCCCTTGGTCTTCCAAAGTGCTGGGATTACAGGTGTGAGCCACTGTGCCTGGTCTCAATGATTTATTGTAAGAGATTTATCCTGGGAAAGGCTGGGCTCAGTGGCTCACACCTGTAATTCCAGCACTTTGGGAGGCTGAGGTGGGCGGATCACCTGAGGTCAGGAATTGGAGACCAGCCTAACCAACGTGGTGAAACGCTGTCTCTACAAAAATACAAAAATTAGATGGGGGTGGTGGCTGGTGCCTGTAATCGCAGCTACTCGGGAGGCTGAGGTGGGAGAATCACTTGAACCCAGGAGGAGGAGATTGCAGTGAGCCAAGATCGAGCCATTGCACTCCAGCTGGGAAAGAGGGAAACTCTCGTCTAAAAAAAAAAAAAAAAAAAAAAAAAGACATCCTGGGAAAATACTTGCTCCTCTGTGAATAAGCACAGATATGAGTGTTCAGTGTAGCATTTCTTTGAAATATCAACTGAGTTAACCGGATTAATTCACACCCCCAAATTAGAAGATGATTAAATAATTGTGGCAATCTCAGACTATGGAATAAAAGTTTAAAAAAGGAATTAAGTGGTAACCTGTTAGTAACAAATAATGATTTTTAACATATTTGTTGTTTTGTTTGCCTGGTGGGTGTCTGCTTTCTGCTTCCTGCTTCCCGAAATAAATGTGTCTTGAACACAGAGGCTTTTTTTTTTTTTTAAAAGATGGGGTTTCACCATATTGGTCAGGCTGGTCTCGAACTCCTGACCTCAGGTGATCCGCCCACCTCAGCCTCCCAAAGTGCTGGGATTACAGGCGTGAGCCACCGTGCCCAGCAAACACAGAGACTTTGTTAGGCTTTTTATTTTTCTCTGGAATCCCCATGTCTACAACAGGAAAAGCTCAAAGTTGCTGACTAATGATGTACTCAATGATTGAGTTTGCGTTTTTTGTATCAAATGCTGTCTCAGGCACAGAATGTATACATTTAATAAGCACATACAAAATATATATATACATAAGTTATATATATATATTATATGTACATTTTTTTCTTTCTTTTGTTTTTTGGAGACAAGATCTTGCTTTGTCACCCAGGCTGGAGTGCAGTGGCGTGATCTCTGCTCACTGCAGTCTCTGCCTCTTTGGCTCAAGCCATTCTCCCACCTCAGCCTCCAAGGTAGCTGGGACAACAGGCACATGCCAATACGCCTGGCTAATTTTTGTATTATTATTTTTTTTTGAGACGAAGTTTCATTCTTGTTGCCCAGGCTGGAGTACAATGGTGCAATCTCGGCTTGCCACAACCTCTGCCTCCTGGGTTCAAGCGATTCTCCTGCCTCAGCCTCCCGAGTAGCTGTGTTACAGGCATGTGCCACCACGCCTGGCTAATTTTGTATTTTTAGTAGAGATGGGGTTTCTCCGTGTTGGTCAGGCTGATCTCAAAGTCCTGACCTCAGGTGATCCGCTCACCTCAGCCTCCCAAAGTGCTGGGATTACAGGCAAGAACCACTGTGCCCGGCCTATTTTCTCTATTTCCTACTGCTTATAATTATTTCTTTAATGTACAAGCTGGAAAACAAGAAGCATTTCTGGCCTTGAATGCCACCCTAGGGCACGTCAATACCCTGCCCCTCCTGTGCCTTCTCTTGTCCTGACATGTCTTCAGGGTTGGATGGAATTTCTGGAGATTCCTCCTGGGGCTCCCCAGGCAAGGGCCAAATTCCCAGAGTCACATGGATGGAGGGAGGTCTTCTGGGGCCTGGGGCAAAAGCGATGTCGGTGGCAATGAAGTTGGTGGAAAAGAAGTGTGAAGAAGGGATTATGGAATCCGTTCTTGGCCAGGTGCAGTGACTCATACCTGTAATCCCAGCACTTTGGGAGGCTGAGGTGGGTGGATCACCTGAGTCAGGAGTTCAAGATCAGACTGGCCAACATGGTGAAACTCTGTCTCTACTAGAAATACAAAAATTAGCTGGGTGTGGTGGTGAGTGCCTGTAATACCAGCTACTCGGGAGACTGAGGCAGGGAGAATTGCTTGAACCCGGGAGGCAGAGATTGCAGTGAGCTGAGATTGTGCCACTGCATTCCAGCCTGGGTGACAGAGTGAGACACTGTCTCAAAAAAACAAAACAAAAAACCAACAAAAAACAAAAAACAAAAAAACCCAAAAATCAGCCAGCATAGTGATGGGCGCCTGTATTCCCAGCCACTTGGGAGGCTGAGGTGGGAGGCTCACTGGAGCTTGGGAGCTTGAGGCTGCAATGAGCTGTGATTTCCCCACCGCACTCCAGCCTGGGCAACAGGGTGAGACCCTGTCCCAGAAAACAAACAACCCCCCCAAAACGCCACCTCCCAAAACACACACACACAAAACCCAAAAAACCACATGCCAAGAATTAATAAATAATGCTGGTTGAGAAAATCGGGTCCTTGTAGAGAGGAATGTTCCAGAATTACAGGCGGAGACACTAGGTGCTCTGGTGACTGTGGCGATGAGAGCTGAGTTGGAAGAACACTTTCCAGGCGCGGGGAGCAAGACCTCTCAGCTTCCAGGTGCCCTCTCCACCCTCGATGTCCCCCCACCCTGCCCCTCAATCTCCCCCTTTCTCTGTTCCTCTGTTTCCCCTCCTTGTTGCTCCCTGCGTTGTCCCTGTGTGTGAGTTGCTGTGTGCCGACCCCCTTCCAGGGTCTGACAAGCAGGAGTTTTCATTATATCCTGGAGGTCTGCTCCCCACTCCGTCCCCCCAAATCGGATCTAATTCCTTCTGCTCTGCTGAGGGCTGGCCTGGTCTAAGAGGATTGGGACATTTGCTAAATGGGACCAGGACAGGATCAGAGAGGCGGCGCTGGGGAGACTCAGGGGCCAGCACGGCCACCAGGGGGCGGCAGAGACTCGGGAGACCAGAAGACAGAGTGGGCAGAGAAGGGCGGGGGCGGTGGGGGGAGGGGGAAGCAGGCCCGCTCCCTGGTTGTTTAGAGAACCGCATTTAAGGGGTTAGAAGGGTGCCAACATTGTTGAATTTTTTTTTTTTTTTTTTTTTTTTTTTTTTTTTTTTGAGTTGGAGTCCTGCTCTGTTGCCCAGGCTGGAGTGCAGTGATGCTATCTCAGCTCACTGCAACCTCTGCCTCCCAGGTTCAAAGGATTCTCCTGCCTAAGCCTCCCAAGTAGCTGGGATTACAGGCACTCACCACCACGCAGAGCTAATTTTTGTATTTTAGTAGAGATGGTGTTTCACCATATTGGCCAGGCTGGTCTTGAACTCCTGACCTCAAGTGATCCGCCCACCTCAGCCTCCCAAAGTGTTGGAATTATAGGCGTGAGCCACCGTGCCTGGCCAAAGTTTATTATGTGCTGTGTCTCTTGCCTGTAATCCCAACACTTTGGGAGGCTGAGGCAGGAGGATCATTTGAGCCCAGGAGTTCGAGACCTGCCTGGGCAACATAGTGAGACCCTGTCTTAAAAAAAATAATAAAGTTTATTATGAACATCTACCCTCACTTCCTACTCTCTCTCCCCTCTCTGTTCCTTTAGTGGTAACGGGGGTCTGGCCACTGGGAAGGGAGCTACAAGCCCAGGGGTCTGGAGGTGCCTGATCAAGGCCCTCGGAGATGACCTGAGATTTCCTGAGCTGGGAATGTTTTGGAAGGGTCTGAGCTGCAAGGAATATTTGCAGAGCTGGGGGTCTACCTCTGATGTGAAGCATCTTGCATTTTGGAGCTGTCCAAGTAAAACATAAAAAAGAATTTGACACAATTAAAAATACATTTTTTTTTTTTTTGTGATGGACTTTCACTCTTGTCCAGGCTGGAGTGCAGTGGCGTGATCTTGGCTCACTGCAACCTCTGCTTCCTGGATTCAAGTGATTCTCCTGCCTCAGCCTCCCAATTAGCTGGGATTACATGTGTGTGCCACCATGCCTGGCTCATTTTGTGTTTTTAGTAGAGACAGGGTTTCACCATGTTGACCAGGCAGGTCTTGAACTCCTGACTGCAAATGATCTTCCCATCTTGGGCTCTCAAAGTGCTGGGATTATAGGTGTGAGCCACTGTGCCTGGCTCAAAATACATTTTAAATAAAATTCAAAGTCTTCAAAAGTATTTTTAAAATTCCACACTTTTCATTTCTAATTAATGCCAGGCTCAGTGGCTCATGCCTGTAATTCCAGCACTTTGGGAGGCCCAGGTGGGAGGATCACTTGAGAGCAGAAGGTTGAGACCAGCCTGAGCAACATAGTGAGACCCCTATCTCTATCAAAAAAAAAAAAATTAGGCAGGTGTGGTTGTATGCACCTGTAGTCCCAGCTACTCAGGAGACTGAGATGAGAGGATCATTTGAGTCCAGGAGGTTGAGGCTGCAGTGAGTTGAGATCATCACATCACTGCACTCCAGCCTGGGCAACAGAGCAAGACCCTGTCTAAAAAAAATGTAAATGAAATAATTTCCAATACAGTAAGTAGCAATAGATATATAGTCAATATCAATAAAAGCTCTTTGGGCCCTCAGTTACTTTAAGTTTTAAGAGCTGGAGAGGACCCTGGGGTGTTTCTGGGGCTTGGGGCAAGTCTTATTTAGACTCTGGGTCATGTGTAGTGGGGTAGTTGAGGGCCTGGTTTTGAGGAGCAAACACGGCTGGTCTCAAATATTGTTTATTTATTTATTTATATATGTATTTTTCTGAGACAGGGTCTCGCTCTGTCGCCCAAGCTGGAGTGCAGTGGCTTGGGCGGCAGAGCGAGACAGCAAGGTCCTGTTTCAAAAAATTTGTGGAGTGCGGGCTGGAGGACAGATCATACTGTATTTTCTCTCTCTCTCTCTCTCTCTCTCTCTCTCTCTCTCTCTCTCTGTCTCTCCTGCATACTGTCTGTTATGTGTGGCTTCTATTTCTCAGCGTTATAGTTGTGAGATCTGTTTTTTGTGTCTTATAATTTCTTTCTTTCCTTTTTTCTTTTTTTTGAGACAGTCTTGCTCTGTCACTCAGGCTGGAGTGCAGTGACTCAATCTCCGGTCACTGAAACCTTCACCTCCAGGCTCAAGCGATTCTCCTGTCTCCCTCCCCTGAGTAGCTGGGATTATGGGCAGGCATCACGGCGCCCAGCTAATTTTTGTGTTTTTAGTAGAGACAGGGTCTCACCATGTTGGTCAGGCAGCAGTGTGTGAGTACTGAATGCTCCATGTCCTTGGCAGCACACAGTATTGTCAGTCTTTCATTTTAGCCATCCTGGTGGGATGTAGAGTTATCACTATGAGCTTTTCCTTTTCCTTTCCCTGATGATCGATGAATGTGAGCCCTGTGTTCTACACTGGTGGGTTATTTGCTATCTTCACTTTTGAAATGCCTGTGTAAGTCTTCTGCAACCTGGTTGAATACCCAGGCACTGATGTTGTATGATCTCAAAGGGTGGAACAAGGGACTCAGTGTCCCTCCCCTGGGGATCAACCAGGGGGGCCCCAGGCTGGTTCTCAGAGCTCTAGAGTTCAGCACCCACTGGGTCCCAGGTTCTCTCCTGAGCAGTTGTTCTTGTGAGGTCTGAATGCTCACAGCCACCTCGTGGGGCAGACATGCAGATAACTCTGTTCTACAGGGTGGGAGGGGAGATTGAGCCTGGGAGGGAGGGAGGTATCCACAGGTCAGGCGGCTGATGACCTTAAGGACCTCCAGGGGATCCCAGCTTCTCACACACTGCATGTACCATGAATCTTAAGAACAAGACCTCAGGGAACAACAACCCCATGGAAACTTCCTCAAGGTAGCTCCTGGTATCATCCCCGCTTTACAGAGGAGGAAACAGGCTCAGAGAAGCGCATTCTCCAGTTTAGTCTAGCACATCAGCGTCAGAGCCAAGGCTGAGCCAGCACCTGCCACAGAGCCTGTGCCCTCCCGACCACCAGGTGACGTGGCCTCTTGGGACGCTCGCCACAGCCACACAGAGCTCAGAGGTCCCTTTCTCAGGGGAGGAAATTGAGGCTGAGAGAGGTTTAGTCAATTCCCGAGGTCACACAGGTGATGAGTGGAAGAACCAGGGGTAGAATTTAAATCTCTTTGACCCCAGAGTCCCGCTCTTCACCCCCAAGTGTACCTGGTGTTTCTAGAAGCTGGATAAGGTAAGGTCCCTCTGCTGCTCCCACTCCCATCCCAGGCCACCCCACGCTAGGCCTGGGGCACGGGATTTCTATGGCTCGTTGCAACAGCTTGTAACTGTCTCCACTTTGAGAGGAGGCAGTTGATGCCCAGAGAGCCCACATGAGGGGTCAAGGCCATGCAGCAAGAAAAGAACAGAGTTTCAACCCAGACTCATGTGGCTTCACACCAGCTCTTGTCAAGACCCTCCTGGCTCAGCCACACTCAGGGCCCTCCCTTGTCGGCCCCTTCAGCCTCTCTCTGCAGCCTCTGTTGGCTCCTCTGTCCAGTGAGGACAAGGAGCTGGGTGGATGCACCCACTATCAGGCATGGGACTTGGTAGAAGCTGGGTTTCATGGCACCGTTAGAACCTGAATGAATTAACTCTGCAACAATACGATCCTGGAAGCATCCAGAGATTCCAACACCAGTGGGCAGCCCCACAGTCTGACCTCACTGTGCTGCAATCACAAGCCCTTGGTCCTTTTGGGAAAATATCATACCTCTTCTCTGTGCCAGCCTCTCGACCTGGTTCTGCCCCATCATCCATCCACTCACTCACCCATCCATCCATCCACCCATCCATCCATCCATCCATCCATCCATCCATCCATCCATCCGTCTGTCCATCCATCCATCCATCCGTCCGTCCGTCCATCCATCCGTCCATGAGTCCATCCATCCAGCTATCCATCCATCCATCCATCCATCCATCCATCCGTCTGTCATCCATCTGTCCATCTGTCCATCCATTCATCCATTTCTTTCATACTGAGCACTTACTGCTGTGTCTGGGACAGTCCCTGGTACTGGGGCTATAGCTGAGAACAAGACAGCCGGGGTCCCAGCCTCCTGACAAGGGCAGACAAGAAACAAGGTGTCAATAAGAGTTTTGCAAAAGGTTAAACAGGATGAATATGTTAGGGAGCTAAGGGGGTGCAGGCATCCCCCTATTCTGCGGTAGAGCCTGGAGTGAAACTGATCAACAACTTGATCCAGGGATCCTCCAGTATTCCACACATCTTCAGACTGTCTCCGGAATTTAACCCCACTTTTTCCAGTGGCGATCATGTGCATTACAGTAAGTCTCAAAGTCAGGTAGCTTCAGTTCTCCAACTTGTTTAATTCCCCAAAGATTGCTTTATTTTAGATCATTTATATTTCCATAGCAACTTCAGAATCAGTTTGACAGTCAATTTCTACAGGAAAATCCTGAGGAGATTCTGATTGGGATTGCAGTAAATCTAAGGATTCGTTTGAGAAGAATTGACCTCTTAATAATATTGAGGCCATGAACTCAATCATATTGAGTCCAGTCCATGTTCAATCCATGAACATGGTATAGTTCACTATTGACTTGAGTCTCCTTTAATTTCTTCCAGCCATGCTTTATATTTTTTCAGTAGGACAATTATCTGAAAGAAGAGATGGCAGGACTTATGGACGGATTGGATATGGGTGGTGAGGAGAAAGGGGTTGGGGGCAAGGCTGAGTGCCCAGATTTCTGCTTGAGCCACTGGGCGGAGATGAGAAAGAAAGCAACTTGCCTTAGAAGACCTAGCTCAGAGAGGAAGCGCTTGGATTTGGTTTCAGCTTAATTGATCCCAGGGCCATGTGCAGGATGAGCTGAAACCCACCTCTCTGTACCCCTACCCCTGCAAGGACTCTGGATCCAAGAGCTAACCAATACCCAGATTCCCTGGGGCAGGTGATTTAAGAATTGCTGACACCTTCTCTATCCTGCAAGAAGTGATTTTCTCCTCCCTCTCCCTGCACAGCTGACCTTTCTTCCCTGCTCCAGGGCCAGAGAGTCTGTTCCAGGACTGGATTCTCCCATCAGGAGCCTCTGGACTGGTCACGGAGGGTCAGACAGCCCCTCCCTCTCTTGCTGTCACCCCTGGCTCTTCAAGCTAATGAGACCTGTCCTGATTCCCCAGCCAGGCCTGCAGCCTTAATCTCTCCTAGCAGGAGGTTTGGGGGAGGGAGGAGGAGAAAGAAAGGGCTCCTTATGGCTGAGACACAATGACCCAGCCACAAGGAGGGATTACTGGGGGTGTGTGTGTGTGTGTGCTCGCGTGTGCTTGTGTGCGTGTTTGGGTGCATGGGGAAATGAAACAGACCCGTGTGGGGCCCAGGAACTCAGGGAGATATTAATATCCAGAGAGACAGATGAGAGAAGAGAGACACAGAGAGGTCCAGAGACAAGGAAAACTGGAAATACAGAACAACAGAGGTACCAGGAAAGGGAGAAGGACAGAAATGAAAAGAAATCCTCCCGGCTACTCAGGAGGCTGAGGCAGGAGAATTGCTTGAACCTGGGAGGTGGAGTTTGAAGTGAGCGGAGATGGTGCCACTTCATTCCAGCTTCAGTGACAGAGCAAGACTCTGTCTTAAAATAAAAGCAAAAACAAAACAAAACAAAAAAATAAAAGGCAATGCAGAGGGAGAGGAAGCAAGAATCAGAGAGAGAGAGAGAGAGAGACAGGGAAAGAGAGAAGGAGGAACAGAGATTGGAGCTGCAAAGAGGCATGGTGGATAAGTGAGGACAGAGGAACGGAGACAAGGCTGGAGTTACAGGGACACATGGACAGGCAGAAAGACAGCAAAGAGAGGGACAGACAGGAACAGAAAGACATAGAGGCTGAGGGAGAGGGGACAGAGAGCGAGACAGACGGAGAGACAGAGAAACAGAGAGAATAAGAGAGATCGAGGAAGTAATGCAGGTTTCTCAATAAGGACAGGAACGGAGAGAAGCAGATGGAGAATAGAAGAGGGGTATTTCTGCAAGTAGGCAGAAATGCAACAGCCTGAGGCCCAGAGAAAAAGAAACTGAGAAACAGAGATGCCAGACAAAGACCAATGGTGTGTAGAGAGATGGAGAGTTCTGGATTGGGTAGCTTACGCCTGCCATCCCAGCACTTTCGGAGGCCGAGGTGGGAGGACTGCTTGAGGCCAGGAGTTTGAGGCCAGCCTGGGCAACGTAGTGAGACTCCATCTCTATGACAATAATAATAATAATAATAATAATAATAATAATAATTAGCTGGGTGTCGTGGTGTGTGCCTGTAAAGTCTCAGCTACAGGAGGCTGAGGCAGGAGGATCCCTTGAGCACAGGAGGTCAAAGCTGCTGTGAGCCGTGATCGTGCCACTGCCCTCCAGCCTGGGTGACATAGTGAGATCCTGTCTCACAAAAAAAAAAAAAGAAAAAGAAAAAAACCCTCATGCCCCAAAACGCCACGAAAAACAGAAAAAATGCCCTTTCTAATAAGTCTGCCTATTTTTAGTGCTGGGAGCAACCCCCACCACCCCCGGCCCCCAAAAAGAGGACACTGTCATGTCTGACAACATAGAGACAGGCCACAGACAAGAGTTGACCAAAAGGGGAAACTGAGGCAGAAACCGAGAACAATGGGGCAGTACAGAGATGAACTAGCTGTCAGACAGACTGCCGTGGAGAGAAAGCAGGGACCTGGAAGAGTGATCCCGAAAGCCCCGGGCCTCTCTTTTTTTCAGATGATCTCTCAGCACCATCTGACAGTTCTGTTCTTCCTCTTGGATGCCTCTCTCTCGGGCTACTACCAGTTAGACCTAAGGAAGGACTTCCCTGAGGAGTAGACGCTTATGGTCACCGGCTGGAGCTGGGGCCTCTCTTCCCCATCAGCCCTAATTGCCAAGATGTCATGGGGGGAAGAGGAGGGGATTAAGCAGACGTGTACCCCTCCCCCTCCCAGCCAATGTCACCTCCTGGTGCCCAGTGGAGTCCCCCACCTTGGCCGGGATTACCCTCCGAGATCCAGGCCATGACAAATGACATCACTCCCAGCCCGGGCTTAAAATCTCCCCATGTGAGGGGACGTGTTTCCTCCAGCCTCTGCGGTCTGGTCGCTCTGTCTAGGTCCTGGGCCACCAGGAGAGCCCTGTCCCTCTTTTCTGAAGGTGAGTGTCTGCAGGAGAGGCAGAGGGGACCAAGGAAGGGAGAGGGAATGGGGGAGAAAGAAAGAGAGGGGAGAAGTTGGGTTTATTCTATCCAAGGCTGTGTTTGTTTGCTGAATAGTCATACACGGAGGTCCTGTCCTGACATTTGGGGAAATGGGGCTGGGCTGTGATTGCAGCAGGAGCGAGTGAGGTTAGACAGCAGGGACCGGCCCACGGCATTCGGGGCGTTGGAGGATTCAGGGTGGCATGTGAGCGAGGGGATCCCCTCAAGCCCTGATGGCCTCTGGGGTTGGGGGCTTCTCGAGGTGGTTCTAAGGCAACTCCTCAGCACATCGCTGTTGGATTTTCTTGAAAACTCTTAGCACTGCCTGAAGTGTTCGTGTACGTGATTATCCACCACTGGCCTGTCTCCTCGCTGATCATTCGTTTCTCCCCAGTGCCCAGGGTGTGGTTGGGATTTGCCTAAATATGTGTTGCATAGATGGATGAATGAATGACATACACGCAGTGAGCTCAGGTTTGTGGCTGCAGCGGGAAGGACTCTGGGTGGACTTGAGCCTGGGTGGACCGAGCGAGCCTGGAATGTGATGATTGGAGATCACTGTGCTGGTGAATCCATCACTTGGGACCTCAATTCACCCAGAGGCTCTGGCTCTCAGCCCAGGCTCTACTTTGGGGCTGGGGGCTCCTCACACCTGCACCCTGTTAACTTTCAGCACAGTCATCCTGTCTGATCTTCTGCAAAAGTCTCTTTTTTTTTTTTTTTTTTTTTTTTGAGATGAAGTCTTTCTCTGTTGCCCACGCTGGAGTGCAGTGCCATGATCTCCACTCACTGCAACCTCCACCTCCTGGGTTCAAGCAATCCTCCTACCTCAGCGTCTTGAGTAGCTGAAATTACAGGCGTGCGCCACCATGCCCAGCTACTTTTCTGGATTTTTAAAGTAGAGATGGGGTTTTACCACGTTGGCCAGGCTGGTCTGGAACTCCTGGCCTCAAGCGATCCGCCTGCCTCAGCCCCGTAAATGCTGGGATTATGGGCGAGAGCCACTGTGCCTGGCCCATCTTCTGGAAAACTGTGATTGACACCTTGTTTCTTGTCTGTGCCTGTCAGAAGAGCTGAGACCTTGTCTGTCTTGTTCTCAGCTGTATTCCCAGTGCCTGGGTCAGTCCTAGACACACAGTAAGTACTCAGTGAATATGGAGGGAAGGAACGAATGAAGGAAGGAATGAATGAACGGCAGAAGTGCAGAAGCAGGTAGACAGACTGCCACAGAGAGGAGGTGCAATGCGGTTTTCCCCAAAAGGACCAAGCAAGGGCTGCGTCTGCCACAGAGTGAAGTCGGACTTGGGGGCTGTCCACTGCGTTTGAGTCTCGGGGTCTTTCGGGGACCACGTTATTGGTCACTGACTTGATCTGCTCAGGCTCTAATGGTGCCATGAATCCCGGCTTCTACCAAGTTCCATGCCTGGTAGTGGGTGCATCCACCCAGCTCCTTGTCCCCACTGGACAGAGGAGCCAACAGAGGCTTCAGAGAGAGGCTGGAGGGGCCGACAAGTGAGGGCTCTGAAGGTGGCTGAGCCGGGAGGGTCTTGCCATAGGCTGGCATGAAGCCGCATGAGTCTGGGTTTAAACCCTGTTCTTTACTCACTGTGTGGCCTTGGGCCCTTCATGTGGGCTCTCTGGGCTTTGGTTGCCTCCTCTGCAAATTCCTGGACATTCCTTCCCTCCCCGTCCATGAGACTGGTCTTCCTTTGATTGACTTTTTTTTTTTTTGGGGGGGGGACAGAATCTTGCTCTGTTGCCCACACTAGAGTGCAGTGGTGCAATCTCGGCTCACTGCAGCTTCCTCCTCCCTGGTTCATGCATTTTTTTTTGTGCCTCAGCCTCCCCAGTAGCTAGGACAATAGGCGGGCAATACCACGCCTGGCTACTTTTTGTATTTTTAGTAGAGACAGGGTTTTACCATGTTGGCCAGGCTGGTCTTGAACTCCTGACCTCAAGTGATCCACCTGCCTCAGCCTCCCAAAGTGCTGGGATTACAGGCGTGAAACAATGTGCCCAGCCTGTTTTGTTTGGTTTTGTTTTGTTTTGAGACAGGGTCTTGCTCAGTCACCCAGGCTGGAGGGTAGAGGCTCCACCATAGCTCACTGCAGCCTCCAAATCCTGGGCTCAAGCGATCCTCCCACCTCCGCCTACCAGAGTGCTGGGATTACAGGCGGGTGCAGGACACCTGCAAGGAGGCTCTTTTGTTATCAGCTGCCTCAGGCTGTTGCCAAACCCAGGGCAAGGTTTCAATGATGTTGGATCTTATTTGCATTGTTATTATTCTCTGCTGACATCTTGTCGGGGCAGCACTTTATTATCACTATCAGCTGTTTGATCTGGAGCCCACGCTTTCCTCCTGTCGCCTATTGCCTGTTTGTGAAAAGTGATGATCTTGGCCAGCTGCAGTGGCTCACGCCTGTAATCCCAGCACTTTGGAGGCTGAGGTGGGTGGATCACAAGCTCAGGAGCTCAAGACCAGCCTGACCAACAAGGTGAAACCCCGTCTTTACTAAAAATACAAAATGTAGCCAGGTGTGGTGGTGGCTACATGGGAGGCTGAGGCAAGAGAACCGCTTGAACCTGGGAGGGGGAGGTTGCAGTGAGCTGAGACTGTGCCATTGCACTCCAGCCTGGGCCACGGAGCGAGACTCTGCCTCAAAAAAAAAAAAAAAAAGGGGTGGGGACAGGCTGTCACGATGATCCAGCCGGATGAGCCCTGGGAACCCCGTGTTTCAGGCCTGGCCCACAGTGGGAGCAGGGCAGGAGACCAGCTCGTTCTGCTTCTGGGAACCCCACGTAGACTTTAGCGGGGTGAAGAGCGGGGCTCTGAGGTCAGAGAGATTTGAATTCTACCCCTGGTTCTTCCACTCATCACCTGTGTGAATTCGGGAATTGACTAAACCTCTCTCAGCCTCAGTTTCCTCCTCTGAGAAAGGGGACTCTGAGCTCCTTGGGGCTGTGGTGAGCGTCCTAAGAGGCCACGTCACCTGGTGGTCGGGAGGGCACAGGCTCCATGGCAGGTGCTGGCTCAGCCTTGGCTCTGATGCTGATGTGCTAGACTAAACTGGAGAATGCGCTTCTCTGAGCCTGTTTCCTCCTCTGTAAAGCGGGGATGATACCAGGAGCTATCTCAGAGGAAGTTTCCACGGGGTTATTATTCCCTGAGGTCTTATGAGAAGCTGAGACCCCCTGGAGGTCCTTAAGGTCATCAGCCGCCCGACCTGTGGGCACCTCCCTCCCTCCCAGGCTCAGTGTCCCCCCGATGTAGAATGGAGTTATCTGCATGTCTGCCCCACGAGATGGCTGTGAGCATTCAGACCTCACCTGTGAGAATAGCAGCTCAGGTGGGAACCTGGGACCCAGTGGGTGCTGAACTCTAGATCTCTGAGAACCAGCCTGGGGCCCCCCAGGTTAATCCGCAGGGGAGGGACACTGAGTCCCTTGTTCCACCCTTTGAGATCATAAAACATCAGTGTCTGGGTCAGTCGAGGTGGCTCATGCCTGCAATCCCAGCATTTTGGGAGGCTGAGGCAGGCTTGAACCCTGGAGGTGGAGGTTGCAGTGAGCTGAGATTGTGCCACTGCACTCTAGCCTGTGCAACAAGAGTAAAACTCAGCCTCAAAAAAAAAAAAAAAGACCAAAAACAAACATAAAAAAAAAATCAGTGTCTAGAAATATTCTCGTTGCAAGATCTTGTATACAAAGCCTGGGTCAAGTGTCTGCCGAGTGACAAATTCCTGGATGTTCCTTCCCTCCCCTTCTCCATGAGACTGGTCTTCCTTTGATTTTTTTTATTTTTTTGGGGACAGAGTCTTGCTCTGTTGCCCAGGCTGGAGTGCAGTGGTGCAATCTCGGCTCACTGCAGCCTCCTCCTCCCTGGTTCATGCGTTTTTTTGATGCCTCAGCCTCCCCAGTAGCTGGGACAACAGGCATGCAACACTATGCCTGGCTACTTTTTGAATTTTTAGTAGAGACAGGGTTTTACCATGTTGGCCAGGCGGGTCTTGAACTCCTGACCTCAAGTGATCCACCTGCCTCAGCCTCCCAAAGTGCTGGGATTGCAGGCATGAACCTCCGTGTCCAGCATGTTTTGTTTTGTTTTGAGACAGGGTCTTGCTCAGTCACCCAGGCTGGAGGGTGGAGGCTGCATCATAGCTCACTGCAGCCTCCAACTCCTGGGCTCAAGTGATCTTCCCACCTCCGCCTACCAGAGTGCTGGGATTACAGGCAGGTGCCGAACACCTGCAAGGAGGCTCTTTTGTTATCAGCTGCTTCAGGCTGTTGCCAAACCCAGGGAAAGGTTTCAATGGATGTTGGGTCTTATTTGCGTTGTTATTATCCTCTGCTGACATCTTGTCCAGGCAGCACTTTATTATTACTATCAGCTGTTTGATCTATGACTCACACCTGTAATTCCAGCACTTTGGGAGGCCGAGGTGGGCGGATCTCCTGAGGGCAGGAGTTCGAGACCAGCCTGGCCAGATGGAGAAGCCCTGTCTCTACTGAAAATACAAAAAAAAATTAGCCAGGCATGATAGTCCCAGCTCGGGAGGCTGAGGCAGGAGAATCGCTCAAACCCGGGAGGCGGAGGTTGCAGTGAGCCAAGATTGCGCCATTGCACTCCAGCCTGGGCGACAGTCAGAGTGAGACTGTCTCAAAACACCACCATCAACACCAGCAGCAGCAGAAAGGGATGATCCTAAATGTGAGCTCTCTTGGCTTTCCTGGGGGGTCAATTGCTTAGCCGGGCAACCTGGCTCAGATTTGATGGTGAAGACAATGAAGGCGTGTGCTCTTGTTCCAGGCCCTGCTAATGGTCTCCAGTAGGGCAAGCTCACCGGTTTCCTTGTCTCCACTCTCCAGAGGTTCATATTTAACGTTATTGCTTTGCTTTTTTTTGAGACGGAGTCTCGCTCTGTTGCCCAGCCTGCAGTGCAGTGGCATGATCTCTGCTCACTGCAACCTCCACCTCCCGGGTTCTTGCAATTCTCCTGCCTCAGCCTCCTGAGTAGCTGGGACAATAGGCGCCCGCCACCACACCCGGCTAAGTTTTTGTATTTTTAGTAGAGATGGGCTTTCACGGTGTTGCCCAGGCTGGTCTCCTGACCTCAGGTTATCAGCCCACCTGGGCCTCCCAAAGTGCTGGGATTACAAGCGTGAGCCACCACGCCCGGCCAACATTATTGCTTTTTGAAGAAGTGGGAGAGGACAGAGGGAACCCAGGTTAGGCAGCCAAAAGAACAGGAACTTCAGGAATTACTCTAGCCTTGAAATCCTGGATTCTCCACAGTGTGATCCTGGGTAAGTCACAGTTTTGAGCCTGAAGATGTTCTTTAAACTGTAAGCATCAGGCAGAAGCAGTGTCTCATGCCTGTAATCCCAGCACTTTGGGGGACTGAGGCAGGAAGATCTACTGAGGCCAGGAGCTCAAGATCAGCCTGGGCGACGTGGCAAGACACCCCTCTCTGAACAAAAATTAAAAAATTAGCTAGGTGTGGTGGCACACCTGTAGTTCCAGCTACTTGGGAGGCTGAGGTGGGAGGATGGCTTGAGCTCAGGAGGCCTAGGGTGTGGTGAGCTGTGATTGTGCCACTGTGCTCCAATCTGGGTGACAGAGTGAGATGCTGTCCCTAAAACCAAAGCCAAAACTAGAATGTAAGCATCACAATAATATAGTCTCTGCCTTCCAGCATTATGGTGGGGATTAATGACATCCTGTATGGAGAAGGCTCGTGAATTAGTTACTTATCGCTGGGTAACAAATGATCCCAAAACTTACGAGCTTCAAACAATAAACACTTCTGATCTCTCATTGTTTTCAAGGGACAGGAATCCAAGACTGGCTTAACTGGATTATTCTGGCTCAGGGTGCCCCATGGAGTTGTAGTCAGATGTCAGCCAGGACCGAACTCACTTAATGGCTCGGCCGAGGCTGGGGAACTAACCTCCCTGGTAGCTTACTCTCACAGCTGTTGGCAGGAGGCCTCATTTCTTCAACACTTAGACCTCTCCATGGGGTGGCTTGAGCATCCTCACAACAGGGCGGCTGACTTTCCTTAGAGCAAGTGCTAGCCTTGGAAGCCACGCTCTGTCACTCCTGCAATATCCCGTTGGTTACACGTCAGCCTCCTTGTTAGTAGGGACAACACAGGGCTTGAATATCAGAGGTTAAGGATTATTGGAAGTTAACTTGGAGGCAGTTTGATTTTGGGGATTTAATGTAGCTGCTTTTGATTTTATTGTCAGCACTGAGCCTCCTCGTGACATTCCCACCAGGTTTTACCCGATCTTTCTGCTTTTCTCCATGATCACTCTGCTACGGTCACACTGGGTGCCTTGTTTCTCCTCCAACAAGACAAAGCTGGAGACCCTGTCTTGCTCAGGGTGATGGAGTGATATTCCAGCCTCCAAGCCTTTGCACCTGCTGTTTTCTTTGCCTGGAAATCTCTATCCCAGATCCACAAAACTTCTTAGATGTCTCACCCCACCCCAAACTCTTTGGTGTTTTTTTTTTTTTTTTTTTTTTTTTTTTTTTTTTTTTTTTTTTTTTTAAAGAGTATTTAGATTGAACACACGCGGGGGTGGGGTGGGGGGATCTATGGGAACCCCCCACCAGGACGCCAGGGTGAAAAAAAAAC
>CAUYLG010047040.1:0-21435 GCA_963573385.1 Cacajao melanocephalus | reverse complement strand
TCACTCCATCATCACTCCATCACTCCACTCCATCATCACTCTATCATCAATTCATCACTTCATTATCAATTCATCACTCCATCACTCCATCACTCCCAGTGTTGTATCCTTGGGCAAGTTATTTATGTCTTCAAACCTCTTTACCACCTGTGAAAGGGAATCGTTAGATCGTAAGGTCATAAGGTATTAGATGCTTTTGGCTGGAAGTAATAGGACAATATCCTTAAAATAGGATTAGACCTTGAGGTCATTTGCTCACTCTGCCCAACAAGAAGCCCAGAGGCAGGTGACTCCAGGGAGGCCTGGATCCCATCCTTAGTGGAGCAGGGTCTCACTCGCTTACCAGGCTCTGCTGTGCCTGGGGCCCATCTGCAGGTCTGTCTGAAATTATTATGGTTTTAGACCTGGAAGTACTAAAATGTCTCAGTCCCAGGAAAAGCCACACTGTTTCCACCTGGCTTCAGGCCCCCAGCACCCGCCTCAACCTCCAACAACAAGCAGAAGAAAAAAAGGTTGGCCCGGCCTCCCTCCTTACCAGGGGGAGGTGTCCTCATGGGTCCCCTTGCAGATAGCCCCTCACATCTCATTGG
The DNA here is from genome assembly GCA_963573385.1 of Cacajao melanocephalus. NCBI lineage: Eukaryota > Metazoa > Chordata > Mammalia > Primates > Pitheciidae > Cacajao > Cacajao melanocephalus. The sequence continues at coordinate 20,845 of CAUYLG010047040.1, read as the reverse complement.
TCATAGCTGAGTCATAGGACCATCCCTGGACCAATCACTAACCAAGGGGTGTGTGACTGGCTGGATGGCTCAGCCAATCGTAAAGAAGCTCCTCTCCTGTCCGAACACTTCCGGGCTCCCTCCGGAAGGGAGGCGCAGTGTTGGCTGGGAAAGAATCTTCCGGAAGTCTGTGTTACAGGCTGCGGCTGTGCAGGCCGCAGGCCCCTGAGCTGTGCGTGTGGGAGACGGGGGCTGGAAGAGCCCGGGAGTGAGGCAGGGACGGAGCCCCTGGGAGTCGGGAGGGGACAGCGCCGGGCGAGCGAGACTCGGGTCCCAGGCAGGACGGGCCAGTGCGGCAGCCACCGCGCAGGCCTGGGCCCCGTGTGGGTTTGGGGGTGTCTGGCCGGTGTGGGGCGTGTGCGCGAAGCGGGTGGAGACAGAATTCGTGCAAGGGACGTCCGCAGGGAAGCGGAGGAGTCGGTGCAGAAAACGCTTCTCCCTGGTGTTGGCAGCGCCGGCCCCGGGTCCCAGCGGGGCGTCCTCCTGCAGCGGCCCGGGGCCCTGGCTGCGTCCTTCCTCTGATGCTCCCGTCCCAACACCTGGCTCCCAAGGTTGGACTGGAGCTGGGACCAGGTCCGATGAACCCCTCGGTGCTCCGTGCCCAGGCATAGATGGAAGCCGTGGTGACTGGGGCCAGCGCTCCCACCGGGCTGCGTGACCCCTCTGTGGCCACCTCCTGGCCTGAGACAGGGCTGGAAACATCTCCCGCTCATCTGGTTGTTGGGCGCACAGAGCCTGACCCACGATAAACACCTCGTGCATGGCAGACGCCGCTTGTTCTTCCTTTTCGTTCGCTTCAGCGGGATGTGGACAGAACCTTTAAATGTGTTTTCATGCACTGAGTGCATGCAGCTGTGGTGATTCTGAAGCGAGTGTGATGTGCAGTCTTTTGCGGTTGCTGTTCAGGACAGTCCTGTTGTGCTGGCCTTGACTGAAGTGGCGATCACGGACGTGTGTGCGTCTCCAGGCAGCCACCTGCAGTGAGCCCAAGAGCATCGTCTGGGGTTTCTCCTCCCGGGAGCGAGGAACTGTTCTCCGCATCCTCTGAGCCCCACGTGTGCAGGGGCGGGGTCATGTAGAGGGAGGGGAGGAAGTTAACTGAGGAAAAATGGCTCTTGGTCAGATTTCCTTACCCCAGCCCTGACACAAGCGCCTCACACACCGTTGGCTGAGGTCAGTCTCTCCATTTCCATGATCGGGTCTTCATGCAAAGCCACATTTTGGAGAAAACGCATGGTTAGAGTCACGGCAGATATGTTCGGTCATCGTGTGCACTCCAGATCCATAAGCATTTTCCGGTGACTTGGGGGCCAAGTTCATGTGGTGTGACTGTCAGCGTAGGAATTGAGAAACAGCAGCTCCTTCAAGCCTCTCTGGAATCAGTGGGGCAGAATCGGGTTCCTAGTGTCATCTGGGATCAGCTTGGTCTAAATCTGCTTTTCCAAGGTATGGTGAGACAGTCTGGTACTTCACGGCCCTTGTGTTCTAAGTGTTTACATAGCAAGTGTCAGTGCCCACATCTGCAGGAGCCCATTGGGGAACAGAAGCTGGCTTGCTCCACCTGAATTGGTTTTGGTGGCAGCTCATCTCCCCAGGTGAGGCCAGTCCTCCCTCTCTCATTCCCTCCCCCAGGGTCCTCCCTGTGACCCACTCACTGTGACACCTCAGCACTCACTTTCCAGCCCTCAGGAACCAGGCGATGCATGCAGATGTGACCACAGGTTGTGCTACCTATTCCTGCAGGAGCGGCTCTGGGCTCGCGTTTCTCAAAGTATGTCCTTGGGATGCTGTCATCGGAGGCACCTGGGCAAATAATGCAGCGTCCAGCCCCCCCTCCAGACCTACAGAAGGGGAACTGTGGGGGCCTGGGAATGTGCATTTTAAGCATGTGAATCTGCCGTGGGGGTGGGGAGTACAGACACCTTCCTGAATCCAGACAACTCATTAGCTTACTTTATATTGGCTTGGGCAACTCCAAAGGATGATTTTGCAATATTTAATCATTAGGAATGTTTGCTAAACAGCCTGGCCATGGGCTGGATGAGGAAGCTGTCTGTTCAGGGGCTCTGGATTCTACCACTGCCCTGGCGGAGTTCAGTCCCCCAGTGAACCAGTGCCCAGGGGGCTCCAGTGTTCTCTCTGTGGGGTGTCCCTGTGTGCTTCCTGGAAGCCTGCTCCTTTGCTTGGGTTCTGTGCTCCATTGCTTTGATCCTTTCTGTTCCTTGACAGCTGCCAGTGACTTCCTGCTAGACCTCAACTAGAGTGTCTGTTATTTGTGGTCAGGGATTATATTTCAGCTCTCTTGGTATCCCCTACAGGTGCCAGAATAGAGGCTTAAGTAGAATAGGTATTTAATAACAGCATGGAAAGTTTCACCCAAAAGAGATCACTCTCAATAATTTGAACTTTAATATTAAATTCCAAACCCAGTTTCTAGCTGAGTGCCCTCCTTTGCCATCTTGTAATAATTTCCCTTTTATTTCCAAGGATTGCTAAGGCAGTGATTGGAGAGGCTATGTAGTGCCTGCAACCAGTTACCGTATTTCCCTGGAGGAATCACCACCAACCAAGTCTCCCAGAATTTATGAGGTGCTTCCCTTATCACCAGCCATCTCACGCACAAGTAGGTGAGTTTCTCTTTGAGCTGGTTTTCCAAGTGATCTTATAAAGAATCTCTGATGGTGGTGCTGCTGGCCTGACCTGGCACTCTTCTCCCTCAGGAGGTCTTCCATCTTTTTGATCTGTGGCACAAAAGCCCTGCTAATGGTGAAGGGCTGTTCTCAGTAAAAAGCATCTGAAGCCAGATTGAACCTTTCATGTGGTTTGTGTAGCAACTGGGAATGTTTCTCGGAATAGAGAGTGTGTGTTTAGAGGAGGGAGGCTTTTTTGGGAAGTGGAGGTAAATAGTTTAATTCTCAGTTATATTGTGTAATCGCTGTTGGTGAGTGAAGCTATGCCTTTTCCCTGGAGAAACGCATGTGAGAGCTTAGTTTTGCTCTGCTGCATCAGAACTCATTCTTTTCTACACTGAATTTTTATTTTTCAATGGATAAGAATGACTGAGTTACTGGTAATGTGGATGTGCACAACTTACTCATTTTAGAAGAATTTCCTTCTGTGCTGGATGGGCAGGGTGGCTCACGCCTGTAATCCGAGTACTTTGGGAGGCTGAGGCAGGAGGATTGCTTGAGTCTGGGAGTTCAAAACCAGCCTGGGCAGCAAAGTGAGACCCCATCTATACTAAAGATAAAGTTAGCCAAGTGTGGTAGTGCTTACCTGTAGTCCAAGCTGTCTGGGAGGCTGAGGCAGGAGGGTCACTTAAGCCCAGGGTTTCAAGGCTGCAGTGAGCTATGATCACACCACTGCACTCCAGCCTGGGTGACAGAGCGGGACCCTGTCTCTAAAAAAATAAATAAAAATTAAAAAGTTTCTTCCTGCTTGATTTAGTGAGTAATAGACTCTCAGAAATTCTTTCTGTGATTATTGTTGCAGTTATTGAAGAAGCGAGTCATGGAGCCGAACATGTTCACGAGATGCTTGTTTCTAAGGTTGCGATCTTACCAAGATGGTTGTTAGGGAGAATCCCAATATATGCCATAGATAGAAGTGATAGTAAAGAAGTATGCTTGCAAGGGTCATTTCCACTCCATTCCGTTCTGTTCCATTCCATTCCACTCCACTCCACTCCATTCCATCCCATCCCATCTCATTCCATTGTGTTTATTTTGTCACTTTGGGCTAATACAACAAAAATACCATAGACTGGATGATTTCAACACCAAACACTTATTTTTCACATTCTGGGGCTGGAAAGTCCAAGATGAAGGCTTTGGTATCTGGTGGGGGCCCACCCTTCCCGGGTCATAGATGGTGCCATCTTGCTGTGTCCTCCCAAGAAGGAAGGGACGAGGAGCTCTATGATGCTTCTTTCATGGGGTTGTTAGTCCCATCATGAGGGCTCTGTGCTCTTGATCTTAGTGTTACAAGATCTTTGGGCTGTTGCTTTTCTGGCTGGAAACCTGTGGTTGGTAGCGCCTTTGTCAGAGTTGTTCTCACACCCACTGGGCTTGTTCCACCCGCTCAGCCTGGCAGACTGCATTCAGCTCACACTCCCGGCCTGGATCCCATGGCTCCAAGGGAGACTTTGGGTCAGACGTGGAACAGCGAGGGGTGTGTGAGTGAGGGGTGTGTGAGCGAGGGTGGGGTCTGGCCACTGTGCAGTCAGACTGCAGGGTTCGCTGCTGCTGTGGGGCAGGCAGCTCCAGGTGCCGGCATGGGGACTGGCTCTCTGTGAAGCTGTGGCTGGACCAGGGACACCAGGTCAAACAGCTTCCCTGGCTGGCACTGGGGAATGTGGTGGTGCCTGGAAGCTTGGAGATGCCAGGAACCACAGGGCCCCAAAGAGGGAGTCACAGCCCTGGCTTGGGGAGCTCCCAGGTCTGGGGTCCTTGAGGACAGACAGCAGCTTTTCTCTCCTCTTTGCCCGCAGCATGGCAAGCAAGGGGCATGTTTTAGCCCTGTGTGTGTCACAGCTCTTTTAGCCTCACCTTTCAGCAGGTCTGGAGTTCTTGTTCCATGATCAGGAAGAATGAGGTATGCAGACAAGTGGAGGGTGAACTAGATGAAGAGGAACTTTATTGAGCAGTAGAACAGCTTAGAAGAGACCCACAGGGACAGTTTCTTTCCGCAGCCAGGGGTTCCCACGAGTGTTCAGCTATCAGCAGAGAGGGTGGCTCCTCTCTGCAGCTGGTCATCCCTTTGTTTGCTCTGCTCTGGCTGAACCTGGGGCTTTTACGGGCCTCAGAGGGGAGGAAGTGTGTGCTGATTGGTCCATGGGCAGCCATGGGCGGGCCTGGAAAAGGCCCGGCAAGCTCCCACTCCAGTCTGTGGGACTGGCAGCCCCGCCCCCAGCCTGCAGGCCCTCCCCAGGGACCTGCCCCTTCTTCCCAGGAACCTTCTGCCTCCTGTCACTGTCCATGGTGCCCAGGCTGCCCACAGCAAGGGGCATGTGCTGGCCAGCGGAGCCGCCCTCAGCCCCCAACTTGGTCTCCCTGCTGTGCTTGTTGGCACCCAAAGTCTGGAGGGGGCCTGAGGTGGCAGGGGCTGTGTGTCAGCACTGCCCCAAGCGTGTGCACATCCAGCTGATCTGTGACAGTGCCTGGCTCAGCCCTGATCTTGCTCTGAGATTGGAGCATGTGCCGATGTGGGGAGAAACCAAGCAGCAGGAGCAGGCACCCTCCAGCCCACAGCGGGGCAGGGACCTACCCGCCCTGAGAGTGCAGAAATGCCTGGGTCCATGGGGGTGGCAAGACAGTGGCAGCTGCACCAGGGAGGTCATCTGGGCTCCGCTGGCCCTGTGGAGCCTGCAGCCCCGATGCGCTCTCTGGAAGCCTGGAGTGGTGGATCCAGGTTCTCTCTGGTCCCAGGCTGTGTCCAGGGCAGGAGGGATGAGCTCTTCCTATGGCCCCAGCGCTCAGGGGCGGCCAGAGGCTCCTCCTTGCCTGACTTGAGGCCCTGCCCAGGAAGGGGCACCTCCAGGAGCAGATCATGGACCCCAGGCTTGGCCATCGGGAACATCAGGCTCAGCAGCCACCCCAATGTGGGTTGGACCCCTTGGAAACAGCCCTGGGCCACCCGAGCAGAGCCTCCTCCTAAGGGGCAGGAACCCGGTGCCTTTGCGTGGGTGAGCACTGTGGCCATGCCGCTGGCTGGGTCCCCGAATGGGTGCCACCCCCACTTCACACTCTGGGCCCCTAAAGTGCAGTCCCAGCTCCGCGCTCCTGGGCCAGCCCCAGCACCGCTCCGAGCCCAGCTCTGCCTCGGGGACCCTTTCTGCTCGCCCATTAGTGCCTGACCGCGCTGTCCTCCGGCAGGAGGTTGACTCGACCTGGTCTCATCACGGTGGTCCCCAGGGTAGCAGCCTCTGGGGGGCTCCTAGGGGCGGACTCGGGGGACTGTAGGCCCCTTCCCGTAGTTGGGTGGGTGAGAGTGGCCATGTGGGGCCAGGGTCTGGAGCAGTGGAGGCTCCGGGCCTGGGGGTGGGTCTTGCTGGCTCCTGCAAGGGTGGGAGTGGTGCAGTCAGCTGCTTCAGGGCTGCGGGACACCGGGGACGCGGGGCGCAGGGGTCCCACCTCTGCCACTGCTGGTCCCACAGCCACTCCTGCTGCTGCTGCTCTCACCTCCCCGCAGCACCTGGTGCAGTGGCAGCCGCCGCTGCGGACAGTCACTGCTGCCATCTTAATCACCTCCAAAGGCCCCACCCACTGCTGCCATCTTAATCACCTCCAAAGGCCCCACCTCCTAAACCCATCACCTTGGGGGTTAGAGTTTTAACATAGGAATTCTGAGAGGACACAGTTGGTAACACCACTCCTTGGTCTTTTTCTGAATCAGCTGTATGATCATATCCTCATTCTTCAACCTACTAGTGTTGTGACCCAGAGGGCAGACCCGAAGAGAGGCCCACCCAGACCCGAAGAGAGGGTGGCCCACAGCCAAAGAGAGGGTGACCCAGACCCGAAGAGAGGGCGACCCAGACCCGAAGAGAGGGCTCCTGGATCAGGAATTCCAGGCCAGTGGAAGTGAAAGGAGCAGGCTTCTTAGAAACTCCTTCGTTATGGAGGAGGGCACCCTCAGAGAGCAAGCGGAGGAACCCACTGTCTTTGTCCTGGGCTGCAGCGCAGTGGTGCGATCTCGGCTCACCGCAGCCTCCACTTCCCAGGCCAAGCGATTCTCCTGCCTCAGCCTCCCGAATAGCTGGGATTACAGGTGACGCCCAGTTAAGTTTTTGTATTTGTAGTAGAGATGGGGTTTCACCATGTTGGCCGGGATGGTCTCGAACTCCTGACCACGTGATCCGCCCGCCTCAGCCTCCCAAAGTGCTGGAATTACAGGCATGAGCCACCGCCCGGCCGTAAGTTTTTCTTATATGGGGTCTTGTCTTTGTAAAGACTAAACTAAGCTGTAACCACGTGACAGTGAGCAGAGGGCGTGACCAAATTTATTATTCGATTGATTTAAAGAAAACTGCCCTTGACATTTTAGCATGACTGCATCGGGGCATAACGGTTACTGTCTTGAAGCGTACGTTGTTACGGGTGCCGGGCATCTGGACTCTCACTGTTGCAGGAGTGTGTCCTTGTAGGTATTTGTAGGGGTTCCTTAGTTGCAAACAGCAGGGGAGCATGGGTCACGACTGGCAAGGAACTGCCTTGCTAGTCTCAGGATGGAGCCGGACCTAAAATGGTGCGGTTGCCCCAGGCCCCTGCCTCTAACAGTGCGATGGAGTTTCAGATGCGGAGCCGCTCCTACATCCCTTAAATACCGCCTCCCCGTCTTGGTGTCCAGTTTCCCCTCAGATGACGCGTCGCCTCCTGTGTGTGAACCAAGCAGCAGGCACAGAGAGCCTGTATGATGAGTGCCGTTTGCTAGTCCTTTGTCTCCGTATTCCTGAAGTGATTGGCCTTTGTTTCATTTTCGGTATTGTCTTTGGCTATTACCTGGTGTTGGGTAATACTAGCTAGCCTCCTGAAATGATTTGGAAAGCGTTTCTTTACCTTCTCTTTTCTCGAAACATTGTTTTAAATTGATGTTAATTCCTATTTAAACCTTTAGTAGAAGACCCCAGTGGAAGAATCTTCCCTGTAAATTTCTTTTTCGGTAATTTAAAATACGAATTCAATTTCTTTAATAGGTATAGACATTATCAAATTATCTAGTTCATATTGGGTTGAATTGTGGTAATTTGTGCTTTTCAAGAAGCTGGTCCGTTTCATGTAAGTTGTGAAATTTATGTAGAGAGCTGTTTATGAGCATACTGGTGTGATTACCCTTTTGATGTGTGCAGTTCTGTAGTGCTTGTCCCTGTTGCATTCTTGATGGTGGCGAATTGTTTCTTCACTGCTTTTTTCAGTCTTTCTAGAATTTGTCAGATTCATTGATCTTTTCAAAGAATCAACTTTTTTTTCTCACAAATTAAGTACATGCATATATCAAGTGATGTCAAAACATCATGTTATGAACCATAAATGTATACAATTTTTATTTGTTAATTGTACTTCAGTAGAGCTGGGGGGAAGAGAACCAACTTTCTGTTTTATTGATTTTTCTCTTTTGTTTTTCTGTTTACAATTTCACTGGTTTTTTTGCTCTTTATTTTTCTTTCCTTTTGCCTTGGCTCTATTTTGATATTTTTCTGCTTCGTTTCAGTAAAAGATAAGGCAGCTGAAGTACACGCTTTGCCTCCTGTGTGTGAACCAAGTAGCAGGCACAGAGAGCCTCCACTGATGGGCATCGGGAGAAGTGATGTGGGAAGAACAGTTAGGGAGTCATCACCTGCCATGACTGCACCAGTTCTCTATGTAGGGATCTGTGGGCTAAACCCAGCAGCATGCTCTGTATTCTGTGCTGTTAATTACATTTAGTGTACTGTGGTAAATTAAGTTTCAGCCACGTGGTTGGGGAACTAGTGTTAATTAACTCAGCCCTGGCAACTGACACTAGTGTGTACCAGAATCATGCAAAATACAGAGCGCCTGTTTCTAACATTTTACTGTAATGATTGTAGATTCACATGCTGTCGTCAGACATGGTACAGAGACTGACACGGTACAGAGAAAGACACGGTACAGAGGCTGACACGGTACAGAGACAGACACGGTACAGAGACAGACACGGTATAGAGGCTGACGTACAGAGAAGACACGGTGACACGGTACAGAGACAGACACAGCACAGAGGCTGACGCGGCACAGAGATTGACGCAGCACAGAGACAGACGCGGCACAGAGACAGACGCGGCACAGAGACAGAACGCGGCACAGAGACAGACGCGGCACAGAGACAGACACAGAGGCTGACGCGGCACAGACAGACGCGGCACAGAGACAGGCACAGAGGCTGACGCGGCACAGAGGCTGACACGGCACAGAGACTGACGCTGCACAGAGACTGACTCCAGAGATGGCCTCCTCAGCAACCCAGGCCCCCTGTGCTGGCTCCTCACTTTCTCTGCACTCCCCATGGAGGTGAGGTCTCCTGTGGATTTGGAAAGATACATGGAGATCTGCTGTTGGTCAGCATCACGTGGGCTGTAGAATGGGGGGGGCTATCGAGTCTGGTGCTCATTTGGAATTTTCAGTTGATTATCCTCAGTTTTATTTTGAGGGATGGCAGAACAGTGCATGTCACTGCTGAGGAGCTTGTTCTCTCCTTGCTTTGAGTGGTGTACAAGTTCTTATGTATTAGGAAGGAATAATTCTGTTACTGATGTTTTTTAACGGTAGCGGCAGTGGTGCATTTGGGGTTACAAGCCATTGCTTGTTGGCTTTCTCTTCTAGCTCTTGACTGCATTCTCACCCTCCTGGAGCAGGGAACTTCATTAGAGAGGTGGTGAGACTCTTTCTGTTTCAAAAACTTAGGTCAGTGCCAGAGCCATCAGCATGCTTTGTTTGTAGGCATCAGAAACAGGCCCAGCTGACTGGAGTCAGTTATTAGAAGCTCATGGAATTGAAGAAAAAAGGCGTGGAAAACCAAATAACCTGGTCTTCGTTTCAGCTGAAGGAGGGCCAGGGACAAGGCGGTGATGCAGACACCCTGGGGACTCAGAGGCCAGGCTCAAAGGATGGAGGCTTGCTAGTTTCTTTTCTAAAAACCACGAAGAGTATCTCTTTCTCACTGTTTTCATCAAAGCAGAGGAAGCCACGCACCAGTGTCACACACGTACCCACGCCTACAGCGGTCTCAGACATGCGTGCAGACACAGAGGGAGGCCACGCCGTGCACGCTAGCAGCCATGGCTGGAGAGTCAGGCCAGAGGAGCCAAAGTTGTGTCTTAGTTTGTTTTCTTTATTTCAGATCATCTGACAGAGCAGCAGGTCAGCGAGCGCAAATCCACTTGCGCCTGCCTGAGAGGCACCAGCACATTTACACCTCAGCGCCCGACTGCTGGGCTGTGTTTTCATCCACCGTGTTTGCACGATACACGAGGCTGAGTTCATGAATAGACAGGGACTTGCTCTGCAGAGTTGAAGCAAGTGCTGTGCTTGAACTTGTGCCCTCACGGAGGAGACCAACAGCTAACGCACATGTCTGATAGCTCTTAGTTCACTTCTGATCTATAATCATTTTGTCCTCCAGTTTTCCAGGAGGCCATTAGTGTCAAGAAGAAAACATTCCCGGTGGCAGGAAACGGGTGTGCCCTGGTGGGCAGCTTGGAGTCGGAGGCTGCTGGGTTTTCTGCCAGGCAGGCTCCCTGAGGCCCAGGGGCAGAAGCGCTGGTGCCCAGGCCAGCTGGTGCCAGCGAGTGATGAGTGTGCTCACCGCTAGCGAGGGCTCTTTGGCTTAAGAAGACATTTAATAATTATTTTCAGTGATTCAGAAAAACAATCTTCAGTGCTCTTGGGGAAGACACTTGCAGGAGAAGGACAGGAATGTGGAGGGCCTGGTGGCCCCGCAGCTGACCGCACCTGATCCCATGGCAGCTGAGTGAGAGCCCATGGTGACTGCACGTGCATCTTGTGCCTTGTGGCACCGTCTCGTTCTGTCCACGCAGAATCTCGCGTCCACCCAGCTCTTCCTCGTTAGAACCCTCGTGGGTATATCCTAGTGACCTGCGTTACTGGTATCCTTACAGGAACTCACGATGTGAATGCCTTTCTAGCAGGCGGGCTTTTCTAGTCCTAATCAAACAAAAGTGCAGGAGTCTTCGTTCTTCTTGAAAAACCAACGGATTTGTCAGCACTGGGCTCGCGTGTGCACGGGAAGAGCAGGCTGCAGCGGAGGGCACTCTCCTGGCACCGCAGGCCCATGTTGCTTACCTGTCGCTGGAGTCAGAATCCGCGTCCCTGGCAGCAGTTGCCCCTCCCTTTCCAGCACGTTCCACTGCCCCTGGCGGCTGTAGCAGACCTGTAAGAAGACATTTCCGTCTCTCACCTTCTCCCAGTGACTGTCCACTTCTTTCCTTGCGCAGCTGACCTGGCGGAGGCCGTCTGTGTTTCTGTCTGTTTTCTCACCTCTTCCTCCCAGTCAACTGCTCCCTCCTAGGGCTCCCAGTTCTCAGCCCGCAGCCCGCAGCCCGTCAGCGGCCCCCTCTCACATGCTCGGCTCACACGCTCTTCTTGCTCAGCCGCCAGGGACCCGCACGTCTCCAGGTCCTCCTCCGGCACGTGCTACCACCTCTCAGCAGCATCAGATGCTGGTGGTGACCTGCTCGTCCCTCAGCCCCCTCCTCTGGCTTCTGCAGCAGCACACTCCCTGGCTGTCTCCTCCGTCTCAAGCTGTTCCCTCTTGGTTTCCTTTCCGGATGACGCCTCCCCTGCCTGGGTGTTGGGTTGGTGAAGGTTCGTCCTGGGCCCACCTTCTCGGGTCACCATATTTACTTTCCTAACTTACCTCATCCATTCCCTGGGCCTTCAGTACTGTCCATATGTTGGTGAGCCCCAGCGTCTCTAAAATATTCCCCTCTAATTTTGCTCTAGACTCTGAATCCGGTGGGCTCTCGAAGCCTCCTCCTCTTGGGCAGCATGAGTTCAGCAAGGCCAGCAGTGAGCAGCGGGCCTCTGTCTACACCTTCCTGTATCCTCCCTGAGGGGCCCACAGTCCCCCGACTTGCGTGGATCTGGAGGCTCGTTCCTTCAGGCCCCTTTCCTTTACTGCCTTCAAATTCCAGGCGTCACCAGCCTGGCCCCATTGCCTCCGAAATGCCCCTGGGCCCCACCTGGTCCCCTGTCCACAGCCCTACCCTGCTGGACACAGGCACTCATCAAACAGCTGCTTGAGTTCCTGTTCTGAGATACTGGAGATGGACCCCCTGCAGAGGCCACCGACGGCCACCGACGGCCACCGCTTGTCACTGAGAGGCGGCTGTACGAGGTCAGTGTCGTTCACAGGAGAAGCAAGGAGGAGCACACTCGGCTTTCTAGGCACTGGACCCTTCAGTTGTTACAAGCCTACCTACATTTTATGAAGCAGTAATCATGTTGTAGATATGGTTTTCATCCTCACAGTTATTTTTGTATAATATGAAATGCAGGGTGATTGCTGAGATTCAGCCATGCTACAGTCACTGCAAATATCACTAAGAAGGCTCCCCCCCTCCTTACTTGTTTTCCTTATTAGGAAAAACATGTTTGTGATTTAAAACTGTGTCATCCGACATGCTGCGATGTGAGCCAGGCCCATCCTGGCCCCTTTACGCTGGGTCCTGGAGAGGTGCGGGGCAGCCGGGCTCGCCCCATGGCCTCACACGGGGCACTGGGCCTCACTCACCAAATTGGGTCTCACTCACTGCAGCAGGACTTAGGGCATTGGATCTTAGTCACGGCGCCATGCCCCTTGGTGACCCGCCGCTACATGACCAAAGGCCCCAGCTTAAACAGGAACAGCCTGAGTGTGCTCAGGGCCACGCCCAGGCTGTGCTGGGGCTTCCGGGCAGCGTCTGCCTCTGCACTCCGCCCCCGCCCCCGCGCCCGCACCTTGTTTGCCGTCAACTCCAGACCTGCAGCCTTCACTTCATTTTTCTCTTGCATTATTCACTTTGGAATATAATTTGGGCATTTATATTTAAACAGAGCTGCCATTGAAAATCATCTGTGTAAGCAAATCAGGCAGTGTTGGTAACAGCTGTGGGGTTCGGATGTCCTGGAGTTATCTTAACATTTCTCAGCCAATAGGTGAGTTTTGGAGGAGGAATGGGCAGTCTCTTTTTGGGGACAATGGATTGAGGCTCAGATTTACAAGAACCCAAACTTGTTTTAAGACAGGATCCTTCTAAGCTCTTACATTCCTCTCCATTTTCAGATGAAATGGTTTCTGTTGCGATCTCCTCCTCATGCTTCAGAAATCACACCTTTCATGACCCTGCAGGGTGAGCTCTGATCCGAGGACTTCCAGCTCCTGCTGGGCTCTGCACAGGATGCTCCTTTATCAGACCAGGAAAGACGCATGGCCCAGAGAGAAGGGGCTCGCAGCAGCAGAGCTGAGGGGGTGTTGCTGGTGCATCGCAAACTGGGAAAGGTCTGCCCAGGACCCTCAGCTGCCCCCAAGGCAGGGGCTGACTTTCTGCCTCTAACAGCACCAGCCTTCTTTATGGCTGCTGGTTCAGGGTCCAGGTGGGCTCTGATGTCTGAGGGGTGGAGCAGGGCTGCCACAGCAGGGAGGTGTTCTGACCGCCCTGCACCGAGTCCCGCCTTGATCTGGGCCCTGTCCCGAGGGTGGCGTGGGTGGGCAGCTGCTGGCTTCTTGCCATTTCACCCTGACCTTGTGACGACATCACCATTGCTTCTCTTGTCTTCTCATCTGTTCCTGAATTGGCCCCCAAAGCGAGCTCTCCTTCTGCATCTGGCACAGCTTCCAGCTGGGGCAAGAGCTCTGTTCTCCCTGCAGGCTCTTGCTCTGCATTCACTGAGGAATTGAAAGGCAGCTTGCAGGGCTCTCCTGGAGGTCTGCCGCCAGGTGCCTGCCTCCGCCAGGGCTGGCACGGGCTTCTCTTCCTTGGGATCCTGGTGAGGGTGTTGGTGTCCAGTCCCCATTTCCTCTCTGCTTTCTCCTCTTTTTATGTGCATCGGTCAGGACAGTGTTGGCCACAAGTGGCAGCAAATCTGACCCAAACTTCAGGATACACAAAGGCGATTCGCGGGTTCTCTAACCCGGCAGGCACGGGCTGTTCAGAGCTGACGGGGTGCGTCGGGAAGCACCTCTCAGCTCTGACCCACTGCCCGCGCCACTGTCAGATCCAGGTGGCCCCATGGCCCCCAGCCATCCCTTCCTCGTCCCAAGCAGGTGGTATAAGATTCTGTTGCCCTTCTGCAGCCTGAGCCTTGCTGCCTCTCCCCTCCCCTGATGGTGCTACTGTCTGACCTTCACAGAGGCCGGAGAGGAGAGGCCCAGCTGGGTCAGACTCAGTGATGGGAACCTGCTCAGTGGGGAGCCCAGGGGAGCGGGAGAGGGATCTCCCGTACAGAGATGCTGAGCGGCTGGACAGTGGCTGTCCCCCACGCAGTGACTTCCCTGCTTCATGGTCGTGGCTGAGATGCTTGTGGTCTCCGGAGCTCTTCTGGGGCCACAGGCAGCTCTGAAGGTGGAGCCTCTGGGAGGGAGCAGCGAGAATCACCTTCCCCAGCAGACCTTTACAACTGGCCACATTTCCTTCAGGTTCAATTTTAACAGCATTCTTGAGGTAGAGTTGATATGCACAAACCCGCGTGTTATGATGTCTACGGTTTGATATGTTCAGACATTTGCAAACACTGATGAAGCCATCACCGTGGCCAGGGTGATAGCGTCAGAAATGTGTTCTGATGAGATGCAGCATCCAGGTAGAGCCGAAGCCTTCTCTGCTTCTGCTGCAGTCTTCCCAACCAGATGTAACTCCCACCTCGAATTTGGTGTCTGTCTTTCCTTTGCAAATTCTTAACACTTCTGCCGTTTATGAGGGTGTCGATAAACCATGTCGAGAACGGCTTTTTTGGTTTGAACTCTCAATAACAACAGCTGCAGTGAATAAAGTACAGCTTCGTACACTCACGAGTGAGTCTCAAAAACAGATTTCCCCCAAAGGGGCAGTGTTTAGTTATGTGTATTTTCTACATAAATTTAGTAGTTTTCTTCCCAGTGGGTCTTTAGCTAGTTTGAAATATTTCGTTTTTATTATTGGTACTGTAAACAAAGCTGCCACAACCCACCGCTGTGTCTCTGTATACACATGTGAGTTTCCAGGCTGCCTGCCTGGGCGCGTGGCCGGGGACAGGACCACGCACCAGGATGGCCGGCGTCTGCCTGTCACTCTCCAGAGCGGCCACGTCCACTCATGATCCCGCCAGCAGTGCCAGCAGTCAGAGCTGCTCTGCATCAAGCACCACCTCAGACTTTAAATTTCCGAGTGACATAGTGTCCGGTGAAGGTTTACTTAGTATTTTCGTGGCTATAGGTGGCATTGAGGGTCTTCTGTGTTCACAGCTCGCTCCAGGCCGGAGATGCTGCTGCGGCCCATGGGGGCTGACTTCCAAATGTGCCCACAGGTCTCATGAACCTCAGGGACCAACTCCCAAAGGTGCCCACAGCCTGTCTGGACCAGTCCCAGCCAGGCGGCTTCACCCTGGCTCTCCGTTCTGGGTCCTGGAAATGTTTGTCTGATCAGGGTTATTGGTTTGGGGGTTACATTTAAAACGTCCCTCTTAAAAAGAAAGGGGAAGTGGAGGGGAAGGTGTTTGTGTGCTCGGTGGGTGTAAGAAAAGCATCTTCCTGAGATCAGGGCCTGGGGAGGTTTGGGCTCCGCTATTCCACGTATGAACTTCTCAAATGGAGTCTCGAAGGGGAAGATGTGGAACAAAGGAGGCCAGGAATGGGATGCGCTGACCCTCACCTCCTGGGGCAGCTCTGGGCATGAGCGGGCAGCTCCTAGAACCCTGCTGCCCACCCCGGTGGAACTGATTCTCTTCCATGGGGAATGAGCTCTGGGAAGTGTGAGAGACTCACACGTGGATGCTACCCCGGACAGCTGTAGAGCAGGCTGTGATGTGGATCAGCATTCCACAGCAGCTGAAACTGATCAGCCTTCTGATAGGAATGGAAACTATAGAAGGAAGAGTGCGACGGACCCTGGGAGGTGCTGAGATCGTCCCCTTGGGGGCCGTGCCTCTAGTTGAGAGTGTGATTGCCTGCGAATCCTCCCTCCAAGGAGATGTATTATGGAGGCCTGTTGTGGAGTTTGTCTTATTAAAACAATATTTTCCCCATTTGAAAGCCATTTGGGAGAAAAAAAAAAGATTGGGAGAGAGAAAAAGAGAGGCATATTCATCATTTACCGGTATTGATCCTAAACTCTTTCGGTCATAGGTTAGAGTCTATAAAGCAGCTTAGTGAACTAGAAGGAAGGTTTGTTTCTGGCTGCAGAAAGCTGTATCTCCTAAGTGGCCTTGGGAGTGAGTACCAATTAGGACAGTTGGTCCCGGGCCACTGCCCACCCCTTCACTGCTGTACAAACATCCCCATCGAGGCTGGTTCCCAGAGCCAGCCCACAGGAGTCCTGGTGCGGTGGGGAGGGGTCCGCACAGGAGGGTCTTTCTGGAGCCCCGGTGCTCAGCTCCTTTCTTCTCATGTGGAGTGTGAACAGCATGTGAAGATGCAGTCTGTGAAGACCCTGGAGGAATTCAAACCGAATGATTTATAACCCACCTGTTTCAGGGGCAACAGGCCCTGGGAGAGAAGAGTCCAGAGAAGGTCCAAGGGCTGTGGCCAATGAGGCTTCTGAATGGGTGGAGGCAGGACTCTGACCCAGGGCCGTGGAGGCCCCTGTGATGCTGGCTGGAGTGACTGCCTCCTGGCCTCCCACCCAGACTGCACCTGGGATACCTGTTTCTTAATAAAATCAAAGCTCGCACCTCAGGAAGCAAGCGGGGCATGGATGCAGCTGTGGCCCCAGGAGGAGCGGGGCCCAGGGGGCCTGAAGACCCCAGCCTGACTGTTCTGGGTGGGAACCGGTCGCAGCTCAGCTCTCCGTGGGTTCCTGTGCGTCGACAGTCACTGCACGGCGAGGCTTGCAGAGGACTGAGACACCAGGGAAGGAGAAAAACACTGATGGACATTGGATTGCTCACGCCGTCCGAGGCATGGGATGAAATGAGGGGAGATGGGCCTTGGGCAGCAAGGTGTGAGTGACTCTGAGTTGAGGGGCTCACCCTGGACTGGAGCTGGCCACGCTTGACCCAGGACAGCCAGAGTCTGCAGACCTGCCCTGCGCCTGTGTCTCAGCCACTAATCTGTGTGAAGACTTCCTTCTCAGGCTTGTACAGGTAGTTGGGATGCATCTGAGCAATCTAGTGGATTGAGAAATGCTTTTGGATTACAGGAATCTTGGAAAGGGACTGACCTCCAAGCTGGACAGGATGGAGGGGAGGGCTCAGAGGACCACTGAGTCCAGACGGACCCGGCGCCATGATTGAATATTGGAATAAGGGTGCATCCCTTTCTCCCACCCCCTCCACCAGCTCTGGGTCCAGACCGCACCCCTGCCTGGAGAACAGCAGCTGTGTCTTCGTTGGCCCCTCTTCCACCTCCCCCATCTGTCCCTCAGGAGGCAGACACACCAAGGAGGGGGGACGGGCTCTGCAGTCCTCACACCTCTCCGCCGTGGGCACCTCCCAGGCAGAAGGGGTGTGAACCGTGCTCCCCAGACAGCTGAGCGCAGTGTGCTCGGCAGTGAGGTCCATGCTGGACATGCCGCTTGTCAGTCAGAGCTCGTGGGAGCCTGCAGTTCCCACCAGCACTAGGGCAGACATCCTGGGGTTTGGCTCTCACTCCACGGCGAGCCACATCACTCTCTGGCGAGGATCTAAGGTCCTCCCATCTAGGTCTGCTCCCTCTTCCTGCTCAGTGATTTTATAAAGAGCCACTGCTGCTTCCTTTGGTGGAGAACTTCGGGATGTGGGATGTGAAGTCACGGACGATCTTGCTGCCGCTCCTGCTCTGGATGCTCAGGGCCCATCTCAACCGTCTTCTTCTGCTGGACCCTTGGGTTGAGCTCATGGGATGAGTCTTCTGGGCTCTTGGAGACTCAGTCCATCCATCCATACTACATGGATAGAGTGACAGAGTCTCGAAGTCCCCTCCTCCTAGGGTGCCTTTTATGGAACATTTCCATCCTCTCATGGAACATTTGCTGTTGGGACCTGGTCACCCCCGTGAGACTCAACCTCATGACAGAGCTCAGAGCTGTCCATGCTGTGATGTTCTCCCTCCCCCACCCCAACTATTGCAGGTCTCAGACCAAATCCTACATGTCGGTGGCGTAATTATAAAGAGACTCGAAATGTCAGGACCCGTTGTCAGGAGCCCCAGCCTCTCAGGGCGATGCCCATGGCCCCCACGGCCCTTGGGAGTGCTTCCTCCAGTGACCTGGGCTGGGATTATGTCCTGAGACAGGGAAGGAGGGCCATGCCACATCCAGCCTGGCTCTTGAGAACTTCAGACATGGGTCCTCTTGGAACCAATAGCAATCTGTTACCTGTTGCCCCTTCACCTACTTACCTGGTGGTCATCTCTATGTCCACAAACAGAGTCCAGCTCCACAGAAGAACAAAGTCCTAGGGTAATGGCAGAGGTGGGACACAGCCAGCTGCGCGTCCTCTAGCTGTAATACTGAACTTGGGTGGGAGAGTGCTTGAGGAGGAAGGACCCAGCCCTGGGCAGGCAAGGGCAGGATGCGGAGTTAATATGCGGAGGGGGCATCATTCACTCCACAGTCAGGTGAGATAATTTTATGTTAACATCACCCTGCAAAGGGGGTCCTGTTGCTTCGTGCCCAAGGTCACAGAGCTAGCGCACTGCTGAGCGGGAATCTGCCTCCTCCGTCTCTCTGACCTCAGTCCTTTTCACAAGGCCACCGGGCCTCCTACCTGGGAGAAGGATTTCTGTAGGAGGTGGATGTCTGTCTCTTTTGTTTCTGGTGCATCACCAGGGTTTGGAATGCTGCTGGGACACAGCAGTGGCTCAGTAACGCATTTTAACATGGTAAAATAAACAACAGAGTAAAAATGGTACACGAAAAAATATACCCATTTAATACAAAAGAAGGTAGTGACAGAGAAAGAGAGGAAAGCAAAGAGAATTGCTTCTAAGTAAAATGTTTAAATTAAAGAAGAAGAGAAGGCAGACACAAAGAGTGAATAAAACACGTCATGGTGTCTCCATTTGTGTAAGAAAGTAATGTATTTTTCAACAAGTATTTACTGACCATCTACATTTTGTTTATTCTTTATCTGCAAATCTTGCTCAGTATTGATGGAAGGCCTG
Organism: Cacajao melanocephalus; assembly: GCA_963573385.1. Lineage (NCBI taxonomy): Eukaryota > Metazoa > Chordata > Mammalia > Primates > Pitheciidae > Cacajao > Cacajao melanocephalus. The sequence goes on along the minus strand of CAUYLG010047040.1, from coordinate 2,017 downwards.
CTCTCCATCAGACGCCCTCCTAGGGGGTGGGGCTACAGGCCTGATTTTCAGGGGAACCCCCCCCCCCCACAGAGAGCCCATGGGAGGGCAGGGGAAGCGCGCCATCCCACCCATGGCTCAGGGATCCTTCGTCAGTAGCTCCTCTGATGCCTCTGGGGCAGGCGCTGCTGGGGCTTCCTGTTCAGGACCCCCTCTCCCCATGCAAAGAGCAGAAACTTGTGATCATGTCCAGGAGCTTGACCCTTTAATTAGAGAGCCAGGAACAGCAGTCAGCTGGCGTCAGGCCAGAAAACAGCCAGCAGGGATGCCTGGGGCCCCACCTCCCCAAACCGCTCGCAGATGCTCATGGACGCTCCCTGGGTGTCTTGACCTTCGAGTCCCCTGCGCCCTTTTGCTGTTCTCAGGGTTCCTCCTCTCTGAGCCCATTATGGCTGAGGAGCAAGCTCATTTTCCCAGCTGTTTGTATCTTCTCTAAAGATCAATAACCCCATTTACCAAGTCTCCCATGTGGCAAAGATCTCTGGACGTAGCCACGGCTCGGGCACCTCAGTACACCCAGTGCCGAGCTGCCTCTGCAACTCCAGCTGGTGAGGATGACCTGGGGAGCCGGTGACAGCACAGGGACCTGGGGTGGCTTTCAGACTCCCATGGAGATGGAGCCCTGGACAGGTGCTGGGGCCAAATGGGACGGAGTGACTACATACCTCAGCCTGCTCTGTTCTGGAAAACCGTGTTGCTGGGTTTGACGACTGCATGCTTGTGTCTCATGGGTGGGGCTTGAATTGTCAGCTCCGGGTATTTGGTTTTTTCTCTGCCTCTGGCCCAACATAAGACAGACCAGAATCTCAGATATTCTACTAGGAATGAAAGAATGTTCATCTTACCCACCAGACGGGGTGGGGAGGGAAGGCTTACAGTAGGATGGGCTCGGCCACTCTAGGTGTTGGTGCTGTGACTTTTCCAGTGTGAAGGTGGACCACGTGGCTGAGGCTGTTGGGTAAATATTTAGGTAAGATTTGTTATCTGATTGCTATTGACGGACATTTCAGTAGCACATGTGTCTGTGGAGGCTGCCTCTTGCTGACATTGCTTAGAGAAAGCCAGCCGTTAGCCGCCTATACCTTTACTCCTTAAAACCAGCCTCCGGCTAGAAGCCACAGGGGACTCTGCTTCTCTTTCTGTGTAGAGACGGTCTTGCGTTAGCAATGGCTGCTTTCCCATCTTACTAATTTCTTTGTGTATCTTGTAAATGTAAATTGAGTAGAGGTCAGTTTTGACCGAGTGAAGGAAATACATCCTGATGGATTGGGTCGTATGGACTTAACACTTTGGCTAATTTAATGACAAAAAGAACAGAGGGGAAAAAGCCCTCAAGCTCCATATGCTAGATGAAATTTCAACCAGCAATGGCCCAGGAGCCAAACTGAAAAGCTCCACCACGTTCGTAGGTGTTTTCAGATATTGATTTTGTGGCCCAACTTCAGCTCTGAGATTAGGGGAGCTTGCTCTTCAGATGCAAGCTTGTTCATTCCGGGCACAGCAGCTGTATGGATTTTCTGTACTGCCTCTTTTTTTTTTTACTTCTGAAAAATGCCATTAGATGGAATTTGGATGCCCTGGGGCCATGGCCTTCCATGTTCTGGGAGGCATGTGGATTCCTATGGGTCATTCCCTCACCCCGAGGAGTGGGTGGGGGGTGGAGCCGACAGAGTGCGGGGAGGTGAGGAGGAGGCAGCAGGCCCGTCCCCCGTCTCTGATGTCATGGGCATCTGAGGGCAGAGTCATTAACTACAAGTCCATGATGTACCAGCCCTGGGAGCCAGCAGCCTTTCTAGGAAAATTCCATCCCCACGGCATGAAAAGACATAAAGGTCTTGTGTAACTCACCTGCGTTGAGTAACATGGAGGGTCAGGGTGGGGCTCTGGAACCAGGATGTCTTGGCCTGAGTCCTGAATTGGCCCCTTCCCAGCTCTGTCACTTGGCATGAGCCCAACCACAGCCTGGCCTCATGGCTTC